>JAJMJC010000040.1:0-62980 GCA_030563545.1 Entelexis stigmatis
GCGTCAAAAAGTGGTCCGACTAGCCTGAATGGTCCGACTTGCTTGTCACAGACGTTATACGGAATTATATTTATCACTGGTAAAACAAAACAGCGCGTCTAGTAGCTTGAGAGGTCCGAGGCGTCGAGCTTGTCGTACGACGAGAACTCGTTTTCATCGCTCTTTTCGAACTCCGAGTCCGCCTCCTCCTCGTCGCTAGACGCCGTCGCGACTACGGTATAGACAGCAAACGTCTCGGGCGACGAGTCGCTGCTACTCAACGGCTCCTCCGAGCTCTCGCGCCTGTCCTGCGACGCCTTGGGCCGGTGCCGCAGCTGGGCGGCCGACTCCTCGTCCGACACGGGCGCCGAGCTCTCTGTGGCCCGGAATACGTCAATTGCCTTCTCCATCTCGTCCTCAGGATCCTCCCCGTTCTTTTCCTGCTCCCGCTGCGCCTCGCGCCGCTGCGCGCGCACGGTTTGGATGGCCTCCCAGTACAGCCGCTGCTCGTCGACGGCCTGGTTGAACCGCTCGCAGATCGGATCCCAATTCAGGGCGACAAACACGCCAATTCCAATGAGTGCACCGCCGCCAAGGCACAGAGCAGGTGTCAGTAGTCCAGGCATTGCAATTCCGGTGGCGCTCCGTCACTTCTCCACGTTAGACAACAGTTTGGTGGTGCCAAGGGCCTAACCCTAAATGACCTCCCGGGGAGCCACTGTTGCCATGTGGTCCTCTGTCATTACTGCGCCGCAGTGGGCGCCCAAATTTTCTCCGCTTTTACCGTCCTGGTTGCGACATAACCTCGTGTAGTTGATCCAATAGTATAAATAATATTTTGTGGCTGTGCAGTACACTAACGCTGGTCTTTGCGTTTACATTAGCATTCGCTGGTATTCGCACTGGTGTTCGCACTGGTATTCGCATTGGTGTTCGCATTGGCATTTACAGTGACATTCCGTTGGAACTTGCTTACACTGGCCTTTGCCAAGCGGGGGGAACAGCCAGATCTGTGGCCTGCGACCCACAAATCTTCTGGACCGCTCAAGCCAGCCAGGCAGTCTTTGTGCAACCGGCTAAGGTTGACAACGTGCACCACACACTGTGCTGAAGCAACACAGTATTGAGGCAGCATCACTATTGAGGCAGCATTGATCCTCGATAGTGAACACGCTAGCCACGGCGTGAAGAACTGTCGATACTTGTACGTCTATGCTTAACAATGCAGCACTTGGCCTCTGAAGACTGATATAAATAGTACCAAGTATTTCACGACCGAGTCTATCTAGTGCGCCTCCCAGTACGGGGGCTGCTGGCGGGACAGCCAACCTCTCAGCAATACAAGAAAGGGGCTGATCTACATGAACCACTCTAGGCATATGTGGAGGAAGACGGGGACCGCAATGCCTCCTCTCACTAACTGTGCACTGTCGTCGCAACGCTCACAGCGGCTCATGGCGCATCAGATATGAGATCGACTCTCCGTTGTGCAAACGACGAATGGCCTCGGCAATTGTGGCGCTGATGTCGATCTGCTTGATCTTCGAGCAGGTGCGCAGTGAGTCATGCAGAGGCACGCTGTTCGTGCACACAACAAACTCAAGACAGCTGTTCTCGATGATGGACTGGGCGCTGCCGGAGAAAATCCCGTGCGTGACAACGGCAATCACGCTCTTGGCGCCGTTGTCCATGAGCGTCTGCGCCGCCTTGGCCAGCGTTCCGCAAGTGTCGGCCATGTCGTCAACCAAAATGCACACCTTGTTGCGCACGACCCCCACCAGCACCATGTTGCTGATCTTGTTCGCCTGCTGCCGCTCCTTGTGAATCAGCGCCAGCTCGAGATCAAGGCGATCGGCAAGCCCGGCCGCTCGCTTCGCACCGCCAGCGTCGGGGCTCACCACAACCGCCTCCAAGCCACCGTTCTGCAGGAAATGGTTGCGGATAAAGTGCTCCACAGTGGGCTCGGCAACAAGGTTGTCCACAGGAATGGTGAAAAATCCCTGGATCTGCGGCGCATGCAGATCCAGCACCACCACATGGTCCGCACCGGCGCCCTGGAGCATGTCCGCCATCAGACGCGCCGTGATGGGCGCGCGGCCCTTGTCTTTTCGGTCCTGGCGCGCATATGGAAACAATGGGATCACGGCGGTAATGCGGCGGGCAGACGCCTGCTTGCATGCGCCGATCATGAAAAGCATTTCTATTACAAAGTCATTGATGGCCCCGTGGCCTGTCTGCAAAATGTATACGTCTGCGTCCCGCACTGACTCTCTAAACACAACCACGGTTTCCTCATTGGGCATCTTGAGACCTTCCACATCGGCGAGTTTGACCCCTAATCGCTGCGCCACGATCCCAGAGAGTGCCGGGTGACTCGACCCGGACACAAGCTTGATGGAGTTCGTTCCCAGCATGCTCTGCTACGAAAAATCCACCAATTATGGAAGAACTTATTCGCTCTGCTCAACAACGATTAAAGGAAGCACGTGGAGACCAAAAAACACTCGCCCATACCCTTAATGCCGACAGCCCATGGCCGGTGGTGGCCGGGCGGTGGGACGGTGGTGGGCCGCATGTGCGATTGGAAAAAGAGAAAAACCACCTGCTGCGGTGCATGGCTGAGAGGTCTGGAGCACTCACTAGCTGTAACTGTGTTTAGAACTTAGATATAGTTTTTGGCATTACTAGTCGGTCATGCTCCTCGGTGGGTGTGATGCGAAACTTTTCAGCCTTCAATAAACCGCCGGGCGCAGCTTCACCGTGAACCACCGGGCGGATCACTATATAAGATGGGTCTTGCGAACTTTCCGTTACAACCACCATGAATGATCCATTCGACCCCACAATTCCTAGCTTCACTCCGCGCGAGAGCTTGCCTCCCGCAGCCAGTCCCTGGATGGGCGAGTACAAGATGCAGCACCGCATGGGACCTGACGCCACCAATGCGTTTGCCAAGAGTGCCTTCCCGGCCGAAGGCGCTGGCTCGGCGACGTTCAGCTCCGGCAATGAAAGCAGGGGAAGCTTCAGCTTGAGCATGCCAAGCTCTGGAGGCATAACTCCTCACAGCCTGAGCTCTGTCGGGCTCAATTCCTTGCGAGCCAACTCTCTCCCCTTCAATATGGGCAACGTGAAGCCCGGAGGGCCGAGCTTGGACGCCTTCAATGCTACCAGCATGACCACCAGCCATTTGAATCAGGGCAACCTAAATCAGAGCAACTTCAATTATGGTAGCGACTCGAACGACTTTCGCTCGAGCCTCAATTTCGAGCCAATGAAGCCCACGACTAACGCCAGCGACCGCAGCTCTGGCAACTACAAATCTGGAAGCCTCAGATCCGGGCAGAACAACTCGGGCCTGTTGCAGAGTGCCTGGGCACCTCGCGCCTTGTCGCCTCCGCACCCGAATTTCTCCACTGACGTTACAGCCTCTCGCTCCAAAGAGCAGAGCACGCGTATAGCCGAAAAGACACCCTCTGGGTCCAACGCTAGATTTCAGGGGCAGGGGGCTGTTCCGGGCTTAATTCCGGACGACGGCCAGAATGATACGTTTGTCATGGACACCGACGACAGCCCCGACGAGATTGTTGCCGAGCTGAAGCTTCAGGTCGAGTCCTTGGTTACGGCCATTGTCATGGCTAAGTCCCAGTCAGGCCGTGGTGGGACGTCCGACGTGATGCAGGAAAGCGATGGAATTGAGATTGCTCACCGCATCATGAACCGCCTGAAGGCGCTGCGCATGGAGAACGAGTACCTTGGCAAGCTGGCGAGTGGAACCGCTGTTGCGGAGCTCGAGGCCAAAACTCAGCAGCTCGAGAGGGAGAACGATCTGCTCAAGCAGAAAGTACTCGAGCTCCAGCGCGCCCAAGGGTCCGCAGCCGGCGGAAACTAAGCACCACACTACCTTTTTCAGCCGTCACCACTACCGCCTATTGAATAGCTCTGTTAGTCCTCTACTTCTTCTATATCGTACTCGCCGAACGCATTTACAACATACCTGGAGCATTGGCGAACGGTGCTGCGGAGCGTGTCTTACCGCAACGTTTGTTTACACTACACCAGGAACGACCCACATCTTCCATGTGACCGCGATCAGTTATGGGTTTGGTAAATATTTTTTGAGAACCTGGATCGAGATTTTTCATCGTTAAATTTTTGGGGACGAGCAGTCGGCAGCAATGAAGCGCGCAAGTGAGACGCAGAGCCCTAACAAGGCGACGAAGAGCAACGAGACCGACGGCCCCGCAAAGCCTGCCCCCGAGGCTGCCAATGCGGGCGGAGAGGTTGAGATGGGCGATTTCGAGGACCCCTACGGAGACGATTTCGAGTCTGAGGACGAGATTTTCGAGGCCGGCGAGAACGGCGAGCCAGATAATGAGGAGGAGCCCACGCCTGCCGCGCAGGACGTACCAGCGGAGCGAAGACAACGAGTTTACATTCCGCACCGGTCCACGCCGCTAGCCCCCAATGAGCAGATGGAGCCGGACTACTCGACCTACAACATGCTGCACAGCTTCAATGTCAAGTGGCCAAGCCTCTCGTTTGATATTTTGCCGGACGGGCTGGGGTCGGACCGCCGGAAGTTCCCCCACACAATGTACCTTGCTACGGGCACGCAGGCGGCCAGGCCGAAGGACAATGAGGTTACGCTAATGAAGGTGAGTTCGCTGAGCCGAACGCTCGTGAATGACAACAGTGATGACGAGGAGGACGAGGACGAGGACGACGTGGACAGCGATCCTGTGCTGGAGTCGCGCGACATGCCGACGACCAGCACCACGAACCGCATCCGGGTCAGCCCCTTTGCGGCCACCAGCAACGAGTACCTGGGGGCGAGCTTGTGTGAGAGTGGTGACGTACATATCTGGGACTTCACTGGAGCATATAACTCGCTTGTGCGGGCTGGATCGCAGTGGAACAAGCGGCCCGTGCACACAATTAAGAACCACAAGGACGTCGAGAGCTATGCACTTGACTGGTCGCCTTTGATCCAGAGCGGGTCTCTGCTCACTGGTGATGTTGAGGGCCGCATTTTCAACACAACACGGCAGACGCATGGCTGGACAACGGACCCCAAGCCGTTCGAGAACCCCGAGAAGGGCCACTCCATAGAGGACCTGCAATGGAGTCCAGTCGAGCAGACAGTATTTGCATCGTGCGGGTCTGATGGGCACGTCCGGATCTGGGACACGCGCCAGGCCGCGCGCAAGCCCGCGCTCAGCGTGAGGGCCTCGAACGTTGATGTGAACGTTATGAGCTGGAACCGTCGCGCGCCGCACCTGCTTGCAACGGGGCATGACGATGGTGCGTTTGCCGTCTGGGACCTGCGGACGTTCACGAAGGGAAGCCCCGTGGCGGACTTCCACTTCCACAAGCAGGCGATCACCTCTATTGAGTGGAACCCGAATGACGAGAGTGTTCTAGCGCTGGGGTCGGAGGACTCGACGGTGTCGTTGTGGGATCTTTCAGTGGAGGCGGACGACGAGGAGGTCGCGGAGCAGCAAAAGCAGGCAGGCGGCGAGCTCGACGACATTCCGTCTCAGCTACTCTTCTTGCATTGGCAGCCGAATGTGAAGGAGGTGCATTGGCACAAACAGATCCCAGGAGCTGTTGTGTCCACCGGCAGCGACGGGTTCACTGTATGGAAGAGTATCAGTGTGTAATTACATTAGCTTGTATGGACTTAATTATGCGATGTGAGCTTCACATGTAGCCAAATGTTTGAAGGTAGCACTGGGTTCACTTATCCGTTTTTGTTATTATATTGAGTGCTCAGACGTAAACCGCGCGCGTGCCTGCCCACGGAGCCGCTGAGCACGATGCAAGCTAGCTGCCAGGCCATCTACAGTACGTAAAGATAAATGCTTGAAAAAGCTACTGGAAACTTGTCTCCATATTACAGACCTGCAAGTGTAGCAGACCATATATAGAACGTAAAGATAAACGCCTTAGAAAGCTAGGCTGCAAGTGTAGCAGACCATATGTAGAACGTATGCCTTAGAAAGCTAGATTAGAGGCATGTCTCAATCTGCGCGCAAGTACCGCGAACTATCTGAAGCGCGTAAAGTTAAATAAATGCCTTAAAAGCTAGATTAGAAGCATGCCCCTATCTACTCGCAAGTGTAGCATAGGAACCACTAAGTTCATGACAACTATGTTCTCTGCGGTAAGAGCGGAGATTCCTCATTAGGCTGGCGCGGCGCACTATTGCCAGCCGCCGAAGGCGGCGACGGCGGCGGTGGGGTCACCAAGCGGTCGGCAACCTCCACGGTTGTTTTGGAAGAATAGTACATGGCCATTATGAGAAGCACGAGCTGGAACGAGGCTGCCGCAAACAGAGACAGCCATGTAGACCAGTGCGAGTCCTTGCGCATGGCCAGGCTGAGGCACCAGAGGTACCCGCCCGGGATCTGCAGCAGCATCATTGTGACGGACAGAGAGCCCGTGTGCTTGAGGCGGTACGTGGTAACCATCTGCGGGAAGTACTGCACGAAGCCGACGCTCAGGGCAAGCAGGCCAAACACAGTGGCGATGCTGTGGGCGAGCGCGACGTCGCGGGCAAGCAGCACGAGGGCCAGAATGACGGTGTCGACAAACGCGACAATGCGCGCCGAGCGCAGGACGCCGTCGCCGTCGTCCCCGGGCCCGCGGAACCTCACGGCCAGCAGCAGCAGCAGAGACGGCCCGAGGAAGCCCGCAAACAGCTGGGCCAGGCTCATGTAGCTGCTGAAGCAGTCGAGCGCGGTGATGGAGCCGAGGCAGCAGGCGGCCAGCGGCCGCGAGAGCATGAGGATGTTGCCGAAGGAGAACGCGGAGCCGAGGTTCATCAGCATGAGGAAGTACGGGTTAATTCCCTCGACGGTCTGGCGCCGCACAATCGTGTACTGCTGCGGGACGTAGCTGATGAAGATGGCGAGCGCAAAGCCTGCGGCGGCGGCAGTGCCCAGCAGCGCATGGCCCTCGTATACTTCGCACGACATTGCGACAGTTCTAACCACCCACAGATCCGGCTGCCAGGGCCTCGGTTGCTGCGCGCGCTGCTGTAGTCCGAGCTGGGCCCGGCCAGGCTTAATTAGGCGCCGCGCCCGACCAACGCGGCCAGGGTACGGGCAGGCGCCGCTGGGACACCACCGCCGCCTGGACTCTACACGCTCGACGGCCGGGGCAGGCGCATGACCCTGTGACTAAGCCGACCGTCGAGTCGGCGATACCGCGTCTCTCTCGTTGGCCGACATCCTCCGCAGTTGTGACGAGATGCCTACGACCCCGACGGCCTTCGCCGAGCTTGCGCGGTTCAGCAAGTCTCCTGCGGAGCTGCGCTCCCGCGTGACATCTCTCTACCGCGCGTTCATCCGCCGTGCGCCTCAGTTCGTCGAGATGTACGAGATGGACGTCCCGGTCAACATTGTGCGCACAAAGCTGCGGCAACAGTTCGAGCGCAACCGCTACGTCGAGGATATGCGCGTGCGGAACCTCCTGCTTGCCCAGGGCCACAATGAGTTCCAGGAGACGGTCAACTTCTGGAAGCAGGAGGGCCATGTTCTTAAGTACTTCGACGATTATCTGGCCACGAAGATCGAGCAGAAGCCCGACAACTTTGTGCGCCGCTTCATCAAGGGCGAGGCATGAGACAGAAAAAACCTTTGTACAGTTGACTTTTTTGCTGAGAATAAATACTTTTTAACTTATTGCAAACAGGTGTCGCACCGGGGGTACTACCAGGGTGTAGCACCGCGAAACTACCAGGATGTAGCACTGCGAAATTACCAGGATGTAGCACCAGTGGAGTACAACTGGTGGGTCTGCTTAATTCTGAGACCAAGACCTGCGATGCAACTTTTATACTGGTATGCCTAAGTGCGACTCGGTGAGACAGTGCGGCCCAGAGCTACTTAGCCTGCACTGCGGCTGATGAGTATGCTAGCCCCGCGTTCTGTTCTGCGGATGATGGAAAGCTGCGCGCCCTGTACTTCTGCGGGTGATGAAATGCTAGGCGCCCATGCTCTGTTCTTCTGCGAACGATGTAGCTTATTATCTGCGAACGATGTAGCTGCTAAGCGCCCGCCCTTTTCCCCTTCTAGGCTGCAACTGCTGCAGACTCCCGCAAGTGCTTCAGCGCGCCGCCCGTCTCATCTACAGCAAGTAGAAACTCACAGATCTCCCGGCATATCCACACTTTGCCCGCTGCCAGCGCGGCACGGTACAGCCGCAGGGTCCGGCCATCCAGTTGCAGCCCAGCAAGGCTGGCCGCCTCAAACTCGGGCGTTCCCTGCTTCTCCGTCGTCTGTACAACCAGCAAAAACTCGCTGGCCGTCTCCAGGTCACCCCGCGTAAGGCTCTCGTCAAACAACTGTCCAGCACTCTTCCCCACCGCTCCGAACAAGCGCGACCAGTACTTGACGTCCACTTTGCGCGCACAACCGGCAATAATGAGCGCCACGTTGGCGTCGTTCTGGAACTGCCCGATCAGCTCCAGCGCCAGCTTGACCACGTCAGCCTCCTCATCATTAGTGACCGCGCGGTACAGCAGCGTCTCCAGAACCCCGCTGAAGTATGTCATCTTACTGTACTTGCTTGCAAGATCCACGGCTTTGTCGAATGCAGACGTCAGCGCCGCTTCAAGCACGTAGGGAATATACACCTCCTGCGACGTCACGGGCCGCGCAACCATAAAGCTGCCATCGTAGCTGCGGATGGGCTCCGCCTCCACCAGTGCAAGAACCCCGCGATTAGGACTGATGTGCACAGGATACGCGTCGAGCGGGATTGACGTCAGATATGTCCTGTGGGCCTGTGCCTGCTTCGGCTTAGCCGAGAGCGTAGCGTCGGGGTCGTCTTCGAGGCTTGCACCGTTCGTGCCAGCAGACGATGTGTGCTCTGAGAGGGAAGACCCCGCGGCAACATTCTCCGGAGTTTGCTGGATGGTAGACAGGGAGTCTGAAGAGTTACGGGTGTCGGCTGCTGTAGAAGACGACCGCGAGGACGCCGACGAGGGCCACGTCGTGATGACCATTTCCTGTCCGTCGAAGACGCACAACAGCTCCTCCGACGCCAGATAGGTGAACGTCTCGATAGGCTCAGCCACCGTTTGGCGCTGGTACTTGCGGCTCTCGTCGATGCTCGAGATGAGAACCAGCGAGGTCCCGACCAGAACCAGGACCCGGCGCTCGTCAACCAGCGATAGCGCGCGCACGGCCGGCGCAGGACGCGAGCCAGGCAGGATCCCCGCCAGAGGGATGTCGCGGATAAGGTCGAATTCGTTGTGCGACAAGTCGTAGATCAGCAGACGCGCCGTGTCACCGACCAGCACGGCCAGCAGGTTGTGGGGGCCCTTGCTCATGAGCGTGACGACGCTGCCCGGTCCGCTACCGAGCACATCCTTGGCAATGACCTGCTGCTCCGACGAGGACCCCATATTCAGTGTTGCCACACTGGCGCTGCTGGGCAGCGCCGAGAGCTGGGACAGCGCGGCAGAGCCGGGGCCGTTTGCGCTGCTGTGAGCGGACGCGGCAGGGGCGTCAGAGGTCTGTGCGTGGGGGGAGGAGGAAGATGCGTCCAGCGAGGGCCTGGAGTCGCGGGTGGCTTGTGCGCCCCGTGTGGGCGAGCTGGGCGGCTGCATTGTGGCGCCATTCGAGGCGGACTTCTGGTGGTACACGTTGACGGGCGAGAACATCTTGAGGACGGTCATGCCGTCGTCGGCGCTCTGGGTTGCGGCGACCAGCCTGCGGCCGTGCCAGCACAGGCCGCCATGGACCATGGAGTCGCGGTCGCCGAGCTCCTTCCACTGGCGGGTGACGAGGCTGAACAGCATGATGCCGATGGTGCCGGAGATGGCGACGTAGCGGCCGTCGGGGCTACTGCAGACGTGGGCGAGGGGCCAGCTTTGCGCCATGTACCATGTGGGCAGCGGGACGGTGACCCACATCTGGCTGCCGCTGCCGCCGTTCACGCTGCTGGCCTGGACGCCGCGCGCCGACGGCGCGTGGTAGACCATGAGACGGCCGTTGCCGTGGAGCAGGGGCCGCGTGCGGTCGCTGCCATGGTTGCCGCTCCAGCGCAGCATGTTATGCAGGTGCAGCTGGCCGCGGGAGTCCAGCAGCACGAGCCCGTCCGCGTTGGGGAGCCACTCGCCATGGACGGTGCCGACGGCGCCGGAGTCGGCAGCGGCCTTGTCCTGGTGGTGGTAGAGGGTGAGGCCGAGCGCCGAGGACAGGAGCCAGCCATCATTGCACAACAGCAGGAGGGCCGTGCCGGCGGGGGCCCATTGGATGGCGTTGATTGTGAGCGCGGCGTCGGACGGGAGCTCGACCGGCTCGGAGTGCGGGAGCAGGGGCTCGGCGAGCACAAACACGCGGTTTGCGTTCACGACGAGGGCGAGCTTGCCCATGCGGATGTTGTAGTCGACGGCGGTGATGTTTGCGAGGGGCAGGGCCGAAGCGGACACGACCGCGACGGTGGAAGCGGCAAGGCCCTTGAGGTGGAGGACGACGGCGCGGTTCGAGCGCGTGAGGACGCACGAGATCCACTCGTCCTTGGCCCAGATGCCGACAGTGGCATTGGCGATGGCATCGTCGGGCCGGTCGGCGAAGTAGCCGACGTCGAGCAGACGCAGGGCCGGCGGCTTGAGTGGATCCTTGGACTTGAAGGCGTGCCAGTCAACAACATGGACGTGGTGGTCCGTGTAGGCGACGAGCAGCGGGCCGATAGCGCCGAGCTTGACGACCTTCTGCTCGGGCTGGATCGTGTTCAGCGGCTCGAGCCAGAGCTCGCGGGCGCCAATGGCCTCGCCAGGGCCCGGCGTGATGACATAGCCGACCTTGAGGACCTCCTCGATGTCTTTCTGGGGCTGCACGGAGAACACAGCGATGCGGTTGTCGGCGGTGAGCACGGCGAGGTAGTTTCCTCGGTGGCTGCTGACGATCTGGATGATTTCTGTTTCCGGGAAGAATGCCGGGTAGATGGCGAGCGGCGTGAGCGGGCGCAGCCGGAACAGCGCCAGCACCGACTTCGACGCCATGGCGAGGTACGCGCCGGCCTTCGACACGCAGAACGTGCAGATGTCTTCGTCGGTGGGGCGCGGCTGGAGATAGCTTCCGAGGCCCGCAACGACGGACGCCGAACCTTCTGGCCACAGCATTGGTGTGGTTTTTTCCCGCGGCAGGCACGAATGGCAGACCTGAGCTGGCAGGACCTAAGCTGGGCCTAAGAGCTCGGCCGCGCGATATGGGACCACACCACCGCGGGCCAGCTGGAGGAGTCAGCTTGGTGTCAGCCGGGGGGTCAGACGTGAGTGAGGCATGAGTCAGCTAACAAGAAGCCCGCCGAGCAGTGCATGGCTGGGGTTCACCCTGGCCCACAAATGGGTTTGTAAATAAATACAGAAGCTATGTACAGCGGCCGGCCCGGGCCGGCACACCCGGGAGGGAAAATCGCACGCCTAGGGGCCACGGAACGCCCGGGCAATGGTTCCGGCGCCCACCACAACGTCGCGGTCGTAAACAACTATATATTGGCCCGGCGCAATGGCGCGGCGCTCGGAGTCGAACGTGAACAGCGTGGGCGTGTCGGGCGTGGGCGTGTCGGGCGTGGGTGTGTCGGACGTGGGTGTGCCGGGCGTAGGTGTACCCGGCACCGCATCCACCCGTGCAACCTTCCAGGGCTGCTGCAGCGAGCGGTACTGCGCGTACAGCTCGCTGCAGTCGCTCGGAAACGCGGTGTGCCACCGGAAGTCCAGGGACTCGATCTGGCTTGTGAACAGCCGCTCGTTATTTGTGCCCGGCGCAATGAGCAGGGCGTTGCGCGCAACGTCCTTGGCCACGACGAACCACTGACCGCGCATGTGCGGTGACGTTTGCGGCATGGGCACGCTCGCGCGCTGGCCGATTGTGTGGGTCCACAGGCCGCGGTGCTCGCCAACCACGCGGTGCGGGTCGCTGGCCAGCACGAAGGGGCCCGGCTCGTCGGCCAGGTACTCGGCCAGGAACCGGCGGAAGCCGCGCGCGCCGACGTCCTGCTGCTGCTCGACAAAGCACAGTCCCTGCGAGTCCGGCTTGGTCGCGACCTGCGCGGGCAAACCGAGCTCGGCAGCGAGCTCGCGCACGCGCGGCTTGCTGAGGTGCGCGAGCGGGAACACGGCGTGACGCAGTGCCGCGCGGGAGACGGTGGCCAGGTAGTAGCTCTGATCCTTGGGCGTGTACTGCGCGCGGCGCACGAGGCCCGACGCCGGGTCGAGCCCCGCGTAGTGGCCCGTGGCGAGCCAGCGGAACGCCGGGTCGGCGCGGCGCAGGCTGGCCAGCAGGCGGCCGAACTTGATGTGGAGGTTGCAGCCGAGGTCCGGGTTCGGCGTGTCGCCGCGGCGGTACGCGGCGAGCATGGGCTCAAACACGTCGGTCCAGTAGTCGTGCTCGAGGTCGATGCGGCGGCAGGGGATGCCGAGCAGCGCGCACACGCGGCGCACGTCGCGCCAGCTCGCCTCCTGGCAGCGCGCGTCAGCGGACCAGTTGTTCATGTACACGCCCTCGACGTGCGCGAAGCGCGCAGCAGCCATTGCTGCAACGGTGGACGAGTCAACGCCGCCGGACATGGCGACGTAGACCTTATCGCCGGGGGCGATGCGCGCGGCCCCTGTGTACGGCCCGAGGTCGAAAGGGCTGGTCTCTGCGGCCGGCTGGCCGCTGTTGTGGCTGCCATTGGGGTCGCCCGCAGAGCCAGTCTCGCAAGTCTCTGGCTGCTCGTGGCTGCGGCTGCTGCTATGGCTGCTACGGTACTGGCGCCACGCAGCCCTTGGCGCGCTAGTGAACAGCCCGCGGTTGCCAGCTTGCGCCGAGGCCTGGCTGTGGTAGCAATGGCGCGTGCAGCTGTGGAGACTGCTGTGGAGAGTGCGGCTGTGGAGAGTGCGGCTGTGGAGGGTGCGGCTGCAGCTGCTGAGGCCGTACTTGCTGAGGCCGTACATGCTGAGGCCGTACTTGCTGCAGCTGTGGCTGCAGCTATGACTATAGTGGCTGCAGGTGTGTTTGCTGCAGCTACGGCTGCGGCTGTGGTTGCTGCTGCGGCGGCCACTAAAGCAATAGCTGCTGCTGTGGTCACCACAGCCAGAGCTGCTGCTGCGGCGGCAATGGCTGCTGGCGTAGTGGCGGCTCAGAAAGACCGCAATGCGTCTCGCATGCGGCCCACAATTGCAGTTGTCCCACCACGGCACCGCACCAGGCGCTCCGCGCCGAACAGCGGTGGCGCCACCAGCGCCGCCACCCGAGCACACGGATCGCGCGGCTCTTGTCGCGCCGGCCGTAAAAAAAATTCTACAGAAAATTACCTGAATTACGGCGCCCGCGGCCACGGCAGCGCTCAATGATCTGCAGCGGCGGGTTTTTTCCGGCGCCTGCTGACGCAGCGCGCGAACCGCCCACGAGCCGTGCGCTGACTCCGGGGCAGGCCCCGGGCATGCCCCCCAGCGTACCAGCTGCTGACTGATTGGGCAGGAGGGTGGGGCAGGAAGAAAGGGAGCGAACTCGAGCCCCGTGCTGGCCAGCGACGGTGCAACCTTGCAAAGCACGGATTGGAGAAGTTTTGGTGGAGCATGGGCGCTGTTGCGAATCTGAACAAGCCGCTCGTGGACGACCGGGACTACCGCGTGCTGCGGCTCGAGAACGGCCTCGAGGCCGTGCTTGTGCACGACCCGACCACCGATAAGGCGGCTGCCGCGCTCGAGGTGGGCGTCGGCTCGTACATGGACCCCGAGGACCTGCCGGGGCTGGCGCACTTCCTCGAGCACCTGCTATTCATGGGCACCGAGAAGTTCCCCAGCGAGAACGAGTACCAGCAGTTCGTGTCCGAGCACGCCGGGATGACGAACGCGTACACGGCGAGCGAGGCAACAAACTACCACTTCGAGGTCGGCTCCGCGCACCTGCGCGGCGCGCTCGACCGGTTCGCGCAGTTCTTCATTGCGCCGCTGTTCTCCGAGTCCGGCACCAAGCGCGAGCTCATGGCCGTCGACAGCGAGAACAAGAAGAACCTGCAGAGCGACATCTGGCGCCTGTTCCAGCTCGACCAGACCGTCTCGAACCACGCGCACCCGATGCACAAGTTCTCCACGGGCAACTCGGAGACGCTCGGCGTCGTGCCTGAGCAGCGCGGCATCAACGTGCGCGACCGCCTCATCCAGTTCTACCGCCAGTACTACACGGCCAGCATCATGAAGCTCGTTGTTCTTGGCCGCGACCCGCTCGACACCCTCGAGCGCTGGACCCGCGAGTTCTTCTCGGCGGTGCCAAACCCGCACCCGGAGCTCGCAACAACGTCATGGCCCTACGCCGCCGTCCCGCCGCTCACCTCCGAGCACCTCGGCGTCGTCATCAAGGCCAGGCCCGTCATGGACCTGAACATGCTCACCGTCACGTTCCCCGTGCCGAACCAGCAGCCCTGCCACGAGACCCAGCCCTTCCGCTACTACGTGCAGCTCATTGGCCACGAGTCCGAGGGCTCGCTGCTCTACTACCTCAAGGAGAAGCGCTGGGCGACCGAGCTTGCCTGCCATGGCCAGCACATTGACGACGGCACCGACTACCTTCTTGTCAGCATCGAGCTCACGAACGAGGGCCAGAGCCACTGGTTCGACGTCGTGCAGGCCCTCTTCGCCTACATCGACATGGTCAAGGCGGCGGGCCCCCAGGAGTGGGTCCACAACGAGCTCATGAGCCTGTCCAAGTCGGCGTTCCTCTACCGCCAGAAGGGCAAGGCCATGCCCGTCACGTCGGCCCTGGCCACTGTCATGCACCGACCCATCCCCCGCGAGCGCCTGCTCGACTACAGCGTCGTGCGGTGCTTCAGCGCCGACGAGGTCCTCGATTTCGGCAAGTACCTCACGCGCGACAACATGCGCGTGCTGCTCGTGAGCCAGACCCTGACGGGCCTCGACCAGGTTGAGAAGTGGTACGGCATTGAGTACAGCGTCGCCCCGCTGCCGCCGGTCCAGCCCCTTGATCTGGCCGCCCTGCACCTGCCGCAGCAGAACGAGTTCCTGCCCAACAACTTCGACCTCACGCACGAGGAGGGCGAGCGCCCGCCCCACAAGCAGACGCGCCCGCGGCTGCTCATCAACTCGCGCGAGCTGAAGCTGTGGCACAAGCTCGACGACACGTTTTTCCAGCCCAAGGCAAGCATCTACGTGAAGCTCGCGAACCCCAAGGTCAGCGCCTCCGTCGATGACTACATGAAGACAGACATGCTCGTGGCCATGCTGAACGACGAGCTTGCCGACTACACGTACTACGCGGACACGGCCGGCATGAATCACATGCTATCGGGCATGCAGGACGGGCTTGAGATTGCTGTAAATGGCTTCAGCGAGAAACTGGGCAAGCTGCTGTTTGTACTGGCCGAGAAGGTGAGCAAGCCTGCGCTGCGCGCCGAGCGGTTTGCCGCCGTGAAGGAGCAGCAGCTGCGCCAGCTGAACAACCTGCTGTACTCGATGCCGTTTGCCCAGCGCGCTCTGCACACCACCTTCCTGTTTGCCGAGAACGTGTACAAGTTCGAGGACCGCGTGGCGTCGCTGGAGCGCCTGACGTTCGACAGCGTGGCCGAGTTTGGCGCCGAGCTGAGCACGCAGGGCTTCGGCGTCGAGCTTCTGATTCTCGGCAACGTGAACTCTGCTGAGGCGCAGAAGATTGCGGTGGCGCTGCGCTCCATTGTGCCGCAGAGCCCGCGCGGGCCGACGACGGAGAACAAGCGCGCGGCATCGTACCAGCTGCCCATGGGGCGCGAGGTGTACTATAAGAAGACGCTGGCCGACAAGGACAACACAAACAACGTGGTCGACGTGGGCTTCCAGTTTGGCGAGACGGTCGACAGCCGGCTGTCGACCACGCAGAGCATCATTACGCAGCTGATCAAGGAGCCTGCGTTCGACCAGTTGCGCACGAAGGAGCAGCTCGGGTACGTGGTGATTGCGTACAAGCGGCAGCTGCGGGGCACGATGTGGCTGAAGATCGGCGTGCAGACCGAGGAGCCGTCGTCTTACGCGGAGAGCCGCATCTTCCACTTTCTGCACAACTACATGCGGCCGCTGCTGGAGAACATGAGCGAGGAGGACTACCGGCGCAACGTGGACGCGGTGGTTGCGCAGCAGCTCGAGAGGCCGAAGAACCTGAACGAGGAGGCGGACAAGTACTGGTCGGCGATTTCGAGCGGGTACTACGACTTTCACAAGCGGGAGCGAGCGGCGCAGCTGGCGTCGGAGATCTCGAAGCAGGAGACGCTGGAGACGTTTGACCGGTACGTGCTGAACGCGTCGACGCGGTCGCAGTTTGCGCTGCACCTTGTGGCGCAGGCGCAGCCCAAGGCCGTGGACCCCGAGGTGGCACTGTATATGGCTGTGCACGGGCTGGTTTCCGAGCAGGGGATTGCTGTGAGCCACGAGGCGGTTGCGTCGTTCACGAAGGAGTGCCGCGGGCTGCAGCCGCAGGAGGCACTGGCGCTGCTGGCGTCGCGGCTGGTGAGCGAGTGTGGGCTGAGCCACGAGGACGCGAAGAAGTTTGTTGGCGAGGCGATCCAGGTTTCCCAGCAGGCTGCGCAGCGGCACGAGCCGGCGAAGGTCAGCGGCGAGGAGATTGTTGACGAGGTTGCATTCAAAAAGACACTGACGATTGCTCCGCGGGCGGTGCCCATTGTCAGTCTGGAGTCGTTTATGAAGTATGACGACGGCGAGGCTAAGCTATAATTGTGGAGAAGGAGGAAAAAGTAACAGTAAACATTAGAAAGAGACTTTAGTTTGGAAGCGGACCGGAGTTTGCATAAAGCTTTTAGATCATCCACGACCGCAACGACCAATAACAACCAAAAATAACAAACTAAAGAGATGCAGCGGAGAGGGCCGCGGCGCATGGCCCAGCCATGACCCGGCAGGTGGACTTAGCGCCGTCGCAATGCAGTGCGCGGCGTGCCGAACCGCGCTCAGGCGGCACAGCGCTCAGGCGGCACAGCGCTCAGGCGGCGCCGCCCAGATCCAGGTCCTCCGGCACAGGGTCGTCGTCGTAGTACTCGGTGTCGGCAGCAGTGCCCATGTACGGCGTGTTCGGCTCGAGGATCTTCTGGGTCTGGCCGCGGTGCTGGTCCCAGTCGCGGATGCCCTGCTCGTCGAAGCCGATGTCGTGGCGGCCGTCGGCAAAGCCGTCGTCCTCGTCGAGCTCGCCCTTGCGCAGCGCGCTGGGCGCCTTTGTTTTCGGGTAGTGCTTTGCGGGGCTGTCGCTGGCCGGCGAGCCTGTGTGGAGGCGCTCCCGCAGCTCAATGCCCTCGGCGCCGAGGGTTGCGTTGATCTCGGTGTTCTTGCGGACCTGGTCGCGCGTGAACTCGCGCGACTCCTGCGAGGGCGTGCTTGAGTCTGCCGAGTCTCGGCGCAGGATGCCTCCCATGGTAGCTTGCTGGGACCTGCCGTAGCTGCGCGGCTGCTTACCTGTCCAGCTGACCCGAACCTGAACCTTACCTGGGCTAAGCTATTAACTAACTGGCAGGGGTGCGGGCCGAGCAGCCGTTCATATATTGTGAGTGGAGCAGGGAGTGACCACAGTGTGTGGAGGCTCTCAAGTAGGTGCCGGGGCCCATTTGTGTGGAGTAACGCCTAGGGTTGACATTAAGCATATAAACGATAACGGGGTAATAACTGACTGCTGGGGAGCACAGTGTGCACCTTTATGCGTGGAGTGATGACGAAAGATATAGCTGGGGAGCACGCCCACATGTGGAGTGATAACGAAAGATATAGCTGGGGAGCACGCCCGCATGTAGAGTGATAACGAAAGATATAGCTGCGGAGTACGCCCGCGTGCGGAGTGATAACAGAAAGATACAACTCATTAGGGCGCGTCCATACGCGTGAAGCGATAACAAAAAAAAATAGCTGGCTAGGGAGTGCAGTATGCTGCACCTATACGCGTCGAGTGGATAACGAAAAGATATAACTCGTTAGGAGTATGCCGCGCCTATGTGCGTGAGGTGACAACGAAAATATAACTGGCTAGGGAGTACGTCCGCATGGGAGCGATCACGAAAAGATGTAATTCGCTAGGGAGTATGCCGCGCCTACGTGCGTGAAGTGGTAACGAAAAGATATAACTGTGTATGCCGCGCCTAAAAGATGTAACCACCGGGTAAAGTGCGCTCGCAGCTGCGTCTACATACTAGACCTGGGAAGTTATACTACCTACCAGGGAAGGCCCCCCAGCCACGGTTTTAGCCTTTAACTACCAGAGATGCAGGGTGCCACGCACCAGAGCAGCCGCTGGTGGCCGGCTGCAGTGCGAGGGTGCCACATTGGAGTCGATGCGAGGGCGCCCCATTGGAGTCGATGCGGGGGCGCCCCATTGGAGTCGATGCCGGGGCGCCGCGAGTAGGCTGCGGCAGCAGGCACACGGCCTTGCCCAGTCACACTAATAGATTTTCTTCTTCTCGTCGAAGCTGATTTTGCCCGCGCCGATGTTCACCAGCAGAATGAGCCCGCCCACAATGGACAGAGTCTGGAAGTACTCGTAGCGCAGGTGGTCGCGCTGCGGGTTCCACGAGTTCAGGCGCCAGTACGAGTTCGTGGCGAAGTTCTGGATGAGCAGCAGCAGCGCCAGCACGCTGGCCGAGAAGCGCGCCTTGTAGCCAACGACAACAAGCACGCAGCCGACCAGGCTCAGCGCGTTGAGCAGCAGCGTGCCCCACGACCAGTTTGTGAGCACGAGGTGGGCGACAAACAGCACGACAATGAGCAGCCGCCCGCCAAAGATGATGTTCTGCGAGCGGTCCTTCGTGTCGAGGCGCAGCAGCCCCGGCAGCACCCGCCCGCGGCGCTCGTTCGCAAACACGTCGCTCACCACGAGCAGCAGCCCGCCGGTCAGGCTCAGGTTCCGCGCAAAGAACTGCAGGTCGAACACCAGCCCGTACACCACGGCCTGGCCGGCCAGCACCGCAATGAGGAAGCCCACGCCGAACTCGAGGTGCCGCTTCGACACCACCGAGAACGACCCGGCCAGCATGAGCACCACGTTCGCCACGAAAAACAGCTCGGTCAGGATCCACGGCAGCCCGCGCACCTGCCAGATGTAGCGCACCTGCGTGCGCCAATTCGTCACAATCCGCCACGCGTCCTCGAGGAACGTCGCGACCACCAGCAGCCGCCCCACCGACGGCAGGTACGGCTTCAGCGGCGCGCCCAGCTCGCTCAGCTTCTCGTCCGCCGCGTGCGCCGCCGCGTGCAGCCGCTCCAGCAGCTCCGACGCCGGGCTGCCCTGCAGCGCCCCGCCGAGGCCGCCGCCTGCGCGTGCGTACGTGCTGCCGCGCGCGTCGGCGCCGGCCGCCGGCTGGTTCGCAATCGGAATCTCGTACTGCTGTGTCCTGCGCGCCTTCATCCCCAACTGTCGGCCACTAGCTCGGGGAGGTGTTGTGGCAGGAAGGCTCGCTGCTCCGGGGTGCTGATGGGGTGCAAGTCACGCGCCTGGGACGTGTACGTGTACGTGTGGGGTGCTGAGGGTGCGCGCAGGGTGCCGGGGTGTTGAGGGTGGGAAGGGGCTGGAGGGAGGGTATGCCCGGGCATTTAGGTATGTCGGGCATTTAGGTTTGGTGCCGGCCTGGCGCTTGGGGAGCCGCGCTGCCAGTTTCCGGAGCGGTGGCAGCCGCGCCGGATCCAGTGGGCTCGAGGAACCCCGAGGGCCGCCGCACGCGGGCGCACGCTTATGCACGCACTCGGATAAATAGAGTTGGGCATCAGCACCAGCACCGGGCTGGAGGGCACGACCGCGGAAAAGTTCAATGGCGCCGGCGTTTATAGTATGACGCGTGACTAGGTCGGGCGAATTTAGGCCAGGCTCGAGGCTAGACCAGGCGCGGGCCTAGGCTGCCTGGACCGCGCCCGCACTGATGCGGTGACTAACAAGAGTTGGCTTCTTATTTAGGAAACTGGCATGGTGCGCGACGGGGACTGTCCAGTTCTCGTTACGGGAATTGATTTAGAATGACAGTGCTGCGATGTGAATTGACTAAATGAGTGTTCATTACGTGGCGACTGAAGAAGACAATTTAAATATTGGTCCTTAACAGCCAGACAGAGAAGAGGTGACTGATGACTGACCAAAAGTAGCTGACAAGAAGCGACAAGAACGAAGCGACAAGAATGAACCAACAAGAATGAACCAACAAGAATGAACCAACAAGAACTGACTGAACAGAATGGTCACTGCAGGAATTGCTAAGATGGCTGCTCATTACCGGCGTTGACCAAATGCTTCCCACTGCACGAATTGACTAGCAAGAGGCCCGTTGCCGCAGTCGAATGATGCTGCCCGCTATAGGAAGGAATACAGCTCCGATACTATCCCGCGTGTTGTGCTGCTACATGCAGTTAGCCAGCGCTGAACCGAGGCTTATCCGCGGCCATCCGCCCCTCCCCAACTCAACGCTGGGCCTGCTTGTTTCCTTATCCGGCCGTCCAGTCTAAGGCATGACGTCATTGACCCGCGCTGCGTTCTTGACATCCTGCGCCTGCTGGCTGCATGTTTAGAACTAGCTACTAACGCCTCAATCTACCGCAGAATTGCCGGATTGCATGATTAACCTACGCCTAGCTTTCGTACGCGTCCCTATCTACACCATATCGCATGAAACCGCCCCGCGCATCCTGCCCACTGCGTAACACTGTTATCGGTCCTGAAATACTCACAAACATGACATTAACGCTCGACTCGAACTCACAGTGCTCGCAGTGGCCCTCCGTCGCGTCGTGAGAAAACGCCCATGCTGCCACGAACGCCTCGTCCCCCAGCGGCCACCAGCCACCAGGCCCCCATTTAGTGCAAATTATCTCCCCACTCGCCTTAATCTAAATAAGAAATAGCCGGCCCGCACCGCGCCTGCGGCCGTCCCGGGCCCGGCCTGCTCCCCGTTTCGCGCGCTCCTCCACGCTGCCCGGCCGTGTCGGCGTCCTTCCATAATCCGGACCCTAGTTTTCATTTTTGCATTTCAGGCATTTCAGGCATGCAAATGGCGCAACCGGCCCCGGCCGTCTTCGCCAGCAACCAGGCCGCAGACAACGCGGAACCTCCACAAACCCCGCCAGAACGCGCGGCCGCGCCCCACGCCTCCAGCAGCCCGCCTGGCACGACCACTCCGGACACGCGCTCCCCGCCGTCTTCCGACATTGCCGACCAGCCGGTTCCGCCGGCCGATGCGAGCGTGAAACACGAGACTGAGCCCAACGGGAATGGCTCAGCCCACGCAGCTGACCCTGGCGCAGAGAACGGCGCCGCACCGGCCGACCAGCGCGCAGTCTCCCTCAAATTGAAGCTCGGCGACCGGGCGCCGGGCCCGCAGCCGCCCCACAGCGACGCCCACGTCTCGCGCCGACGGTCCGAGCGGATCCGCAACGTGAGCGCGCGGTCCGAGGAGCTGCGGCGCGCCCGCGAGGAGCGCGCCGCTGCCGAGAAGGCGCGGTCCGAGGCGCGCTCCGCCGCCGCCAAGAAGGGCGCCAAGACAAAACGCAAGGCGGCGCAGATCGCCGCGGCCGGACTGGAGCCGCCGCCGAAGCGCGTGCCAAAGCAGATCGTCACGCTGCGCTACATCAACCCGGCCGCCCCGCCCGCGTTCGAGCCCATAGCCGCGGGCACGTCGTCGGAAACGTTCTGGCAGCGCGCCAATCTGCGCGAATTCCTGCTCCGCTTCGACAAGCTGTGCCGCGTCCCCTCCCGCTTCACCCCGATCCTGAACGACCCGCTGGCGCAGTGGACGCCCGAGATGTACAAGGTCGTCGTTCTCGCCATGCTCAAGCTCATCCACAACGACGGCACGCCACTGCATTCTGGCGTGCGTACATACATGACCGAGATCGACCAGCTCGACCCGTCGGACCCGAAACTGTGGGAATGGCTCCTCGAGTTTGTTGAGCAGCTCGACGCATACGCCCCGACCGTCGCTCCGAGCAGCGAGCTCGAGCGCCTCGACCTCGTGCGGCGGCTTATGGTGATATGCACCAGCACAGAAACAATACGCATCACGGTGATGAGCGACGTCGACCAGCTGAAGGTCGTCGAGAAGGAAGCCAACGATGAGGTGAAGCAGGTTTACGCTAAGCTGAAGGACACCGAACATAAGCTCGCCAAGCTGAAGCAGGTCGACAAGCAGGTCCACAAGGAAAAAGTCGCTGCTGCTCACCGCGCCGCAGAGACAAAGGCGTGGCGCGCCCAGCAGCAGCTGTACCAGAAGGTGCACAAGTTCAACATGCGCACCGCACCCATGGCTGTTGACGGTCTCGGAAACAAGTTCTGGTCCTTACAGTACAAGTCCAAGGAGCACTCTGACTGGGGGTCGTGGATTGTTTGTGAATGCCTGTATGACCCGCTGGAACTGGTTGCTTGGCATCGGCAATTCGGCCACAGCGTTAATAAAGTTCTCACAGGACGCGACGAGATGGTTGCGGAAAAGATCGAGGAGCGCAAGCGGAACCGCAAACAGGCGCGCGAACTGAAGCAGGCAGCAGGCTCAGCGGGTGCAGCAGGCTCAGCGGGTGCAGCAGGAGCCTCTGCGGGCTCCCTAGACTCAGCAGACACCACACAAGCAACCCTCGGCTCGGATGGCATAGAGCCCATTGAGCAGCATCCCGACCACGAGCACCGCTCGCAGCCGAAGCGGCGCTACCCAAAGCTGAAGATCGACTTCCCACATCCTTTGCCCGAGCCACGTCTCTACATTGTTGAGGGCCGCGACAACATTACCCAGCTGGCTGAGTGGGTTGGTGGTCTGCGAGGCGTGGAGCCGAAAATGAAGACGGACCTTGTACATGTAGCCGATTACCTTGCGACGGAGTAGCTTTGTACGCTTGCTGTGTCACGTTTCGAGCTGCCATATCTTCTCTTCACTAGCTTGCTGTTCGACTGACCAACAAGAGACGATAATTCTAGAGAGTTTTAAGCAGAAGGAGACGAAAAATGCATTTAATACCGTGCTGTCGTGATATTCCCTCCAGTAATGTTTGATACTACTCGAGAGGAAATAAAAGAAAAATGCACGTAACTGTGCTGGCATGGCATCTCTTCTCTCTGTTAAAGTGTTTATAACTAGTGCATCTATCTATTCTTTTCGTGCTCGGTATAAAAAAAAGGCCGAGCCGTGCTGCCACCTTTTCCCTAAGTTGAATCACTTCACCAGTAATAAGCTCTCAATACCGCTCAGTATCTATTCCTCATTAAATTGTTCGTTACTTGACCGCTAAGAATAGATGGCAGGTCTAGTGGATTTTAAAAGACGACAGAGAGCTAACCATTCATGTACATTTCTCGCCATTGGGCAGCTAACACCACCGCCGCGCCGGATCAAAGCCGGACTAAAGCAGCAAAGCATGTGGTGTACACTCACCTGTGAGCTGAACCTCCACCCACTGGCAAAAGCGTTTGCCGCGCTTCGGCATTGCCTCGTTGCAGATGATCCCGCTCTACACGTACTGCAACGGGTCTATGTCCTCGCGTGATACGCGGATCTTGGGCTTGACCCCGTCCTTGATCATCTCGTGGAGAATCTGGTCCTTCAGCAGGGGCAGGAACCCGCGCTCTGTGTTGGAGTGCCCGCATACAATCACGCTGGTTCCTACCTCGCGCAGATGCAGCATCTCGTGGTGGCCCAGCTCACCCGTGAGCCATACGTCTGCCTCGGCCCCCCGCAGAACAGACCCGCCAGACCCAGCGCACAATGCTACTGTTTTCACCGAGTCGGTTGCGTGCCGCGGGGCCAGCACGAGCTGCACGGTCGGCAGGTCCAGGTGGTCCTTCACCATCTGCACCAGTTGTGGCAGCGGGACAGGCTCCTTCAGCGTGATCAGGCGGCCAAACCCGGCGTTCTCCTCGCCCTCCACGTCGTTCTTCTGCGGCTGCACCGTGGCGCGCGACAGCTCGTTCACGCGGCCGTCCGTGATGCCGTCGGCCAGCCAGTCGTTCACGCCGTGCCTGCTGGCGTCCACGGCCGTGTGCGGCGAGTACACGGAGATGCCGGCCTGCACAAGCTTCAGGAGCGACAGGTGCTGCGGGTCCTGCGGCGAGATCTGCTTGATTCCCCGGAAAATGAACGGGTGGTACGCGACAATTAGGTCTGCATTGATCGCTATGGCCTCGTTGCACACGTCTGTCGTGAGGTCCACCGTCAGAAGCACGCGCGGATCCGTCTTTTCATAGCTGCGCGGCGGCGTTGTGACGGCGGTGTCCAGCAGTAGGCCCGTGTTGTCCCAGGAGCTATCAGCTAATTGCTTTGGATAAAGGCGCTGTATGGCCTCCACCACGGCCTTCACCTTCTGCGCCCGTAGAGCCATTGGTGAACCGTGTTTCTTTTCTGGTGCGCTGTGATGCAGGGGTGCTTTTATGCTGCTCGAGAGATGTGCACTCACGCGTGTCGGCGAACTTGCCGATGGATCGGCAAAACACGACTTACGCCCAGTATCGGGGTAGGTCTAGGGCGCGCGTGCAGGCCTCGAGCCCGCTTCGCGCTGACCAAGCGGGTGTCAATAGCCACGACGCCGCACCCGCCTAGTGCCTAACCACCGCCAGCTCCGTGCCCAATGGCTGGCTGGGGAGATGTGCAAGGTACATTTGTTGCCTACTCGAACAATTGCATTGGCCCGAATTGGCCCGCTGCCTCCTCACATATTGCAGAAAAAGATAAGGCAATGAAGACGATGTTTTTGGTGCCTCGTGCGGGCCCTGCCAGTCGCCCCGGCCACTCACAGCGAAATCCAAGTTCTGGAGTGCCGGGTGCCCCACACCAGATTGCAATTTAACAAATCCGGTGCCACGGCCCACAGCTCCGGGCCCGCTTGTACCACATTATATACGTATCGAGCGGCCCGAGCCATCGCCGAAGCGCGACCACTATCACGTGGAGACGCCGTGACATGATGGCACATCTTGCCGATACGGCGGCGATTTTTCCTATCAAACAATATAGGCGCTGTTGTTTGTTCAGCACATGCTGACCCCCCAGGCGTTTGAAAAGGCACTGCGCGAGCAGCTGAACGCCTCTCATGTCGAGGTCTCCGATACAAGTGGGGGCTGTGGCCAGGCCTTTGAAGTCACCGTGGTAAGCGAGGAGTTCAAGGGCCGATCCCGGCTCCTGCGACATAAGGCGGTGAACAACGCCCTGCGCAAGGAGATCGCCTCGGTCCATGCATTCACTCAAAAGACGTACACCCCCGATGAATGGGCCGTCAAGCAGTCGCAGTAGACCCAAACAGGCGCTGCTCCACGGCGCGGGCCATCTCGGCCAGCTTCGCGCCGGCCGCGGCCGCCACCTGCTGCGTGCGCGGCTCGCTCGCGGTCTGCACGCGCACAGAAATTTTGTCTAGTAGAACGCCAATGTCCGAAGCGTGGTCCTGGATAACGATTCCTCCTGCCACCGTAATGACCATTAATAGACACGTATATAACGCCTCTTCAATAACGACCTCATGAGTGTTCCGCCCCACCAGCCCGGTCAATACCGGCCACAGCTCAGACACCATGTCCGGCATGTGCTTTGTGGGGTATGCCTCCACAACTATGACCCCCAGCGTCCGCAGCCACTGCGCGTAAATGAGCGCATCGTAGGAGCTAGGCCGCAGCGGCGGTGCTGCTGCCACTAGCGGGAAGAAGAACATGTGGCTCACAGGCGAGAATAGATTCTTTTGTATGGACGTGCTTGATGTGCCCGGTGCCCGGTCAAGACGCTGCGACCGTCGTAGCACTGTTCCTTTGCTGTCACCCGCGGCGAGGGCTGTTTCGTCCTTTCGTTCGTTTGTGATGTTTCTAGTCCCAGCATGCCCGGTTATTGCAAATCTCGACTTATCTTCGTTCGAGATGAACAGTTTATGCAACGCTGGCGGCAGCTGTTCGAATTCGACTCTATTCAATCCCTGCGACAGCTCGTGGGCTCCGTACGCAAGTGCAGCTAATAGACTCTGCCTTTGAGCAAGCGACCAGTCTCCCAAACTGAACATGCTAACAATAGTGGGCGCTTGCTTGGGGTCAGCTACTATTACAGCATTCAATATGCTTTGGCGCAGCTCGCTGAACTTTGTGATTGAAAACTTGTCTGACAGAGAGCATGCGACGCGGAGAAGATCAGGCGCATACTGCGATACCTCTGATCCAAAGCGCGACTTGCGCGCAATCAGCGAGGCGCCCATACTTAGTCCTGAGTACACTTCTCCGTACTTGTCACTCTGCAGATACGCAACCAGGTCCTTGATGTAGAAAGGCGGAGTAATCTCCTCCTCGGAGTCGGCATCATCATCATAATCGGCATCGTCATCGTCGGAATCTGCTTTAGGTTTGGCCTCATCCGGCACTTCGGTGGTAGAAGGGTTCAAAATTGCATGCAAGTGGTCCAACTGGGGCTGTCGAGTGGGATCGATCGAGTCGAAGCCCAGCCACCATTCGTACTCATCATACTTGATCCCGAACTCGAGCTTCTGACCTGCCTGTTTGGCAAATGTTTCTGCGACCAGGGTGCCGATCTTACGTATATTTGGTGAAGTCGAGCTGAGGTACAACGACACGCCGTCCAGCAGGTCCGGCGAATGCGATATGGAAGCCGCGTCGGCGGGCGCCAAGGATGCACAAGATGCGATGATTAGTTGCGTGTGCGTCTGCTTCGACATCAGCGACGAACACTCGAAGCTGATCTTGTTGCTCCAATCCCTGACCAGCCTTAGGGTCAGCGATTTAAGTTTGCCTGACTCACGAGCCAGTACGACCGCTGCACGCAGAGTAGCCAGACCCACCGCCGAACGTAAACACAGGTCATACATTAGCTCTGCATCAACACCTAGATCCAGAAGAATGCGGCCTGATTGAGCAGGCGACTCGGGAAGCACAGGAACCAAAGCCTGAGAAAGCAGAAAGCGCTGCTGGGTTTTGCGCAGCCTGGGCCACAGGGCCTGCAGTGTCCCGAAATGCTCATTCTGAAGAAATGTCCGCAGTAGAACGGTCGGAGCGCCGAGCTTTGCAGCGCGGTCAAACAGGCCGGCGTCAGCCTCCAGTGCGTCAGTGGTTGCAAGCTGCTGTGCGAGCCACGACGTGTAGCGAAGCGCGTCTCCTGTCCAAGACTCGGTGAGTTTTGAAGACGCTGCTGCAAGTATGCGAGACCCAACAATGAGATTAGCAGCCTCTCTTTGCTGGGAGTGCACGAGCGTGGCAACAATGCCTGGCTGTTCCAGAACGCGTTCCAAAACGGTTATGAGAGCATCGACCTCGTGCTGCGGGGCCTGAGACAGCCGCGATACCAGGGCTCCCAGGCCCGATACGCTGCTGAAGACGAGAACAAACTCATGCACAGCCTTGGGATCCGAGATGAACAGCGGGATCAGTGCTGAGGTGAAGATAGTGGCATAGACCTCTAGTGTCTGGGAGGACGGCGCGCCAGCGGGCGACACCGAGGCGCGGAAGCCGGACAGTGCGTCAATTAGCTCATCTCGAGTCGGTGATGCCTGAAGACGGGATGCCGTGTCCTGCGCTACGGGCATTCCAGAGTCAATGCAGGCTCAAGTCAAGGCTGGTGAACGGCGAAGCTCTCAATGCAACCGCACAGAACAGACTTTCAATTTAAGTTTGAGCAGAAACGCGCTTTGTATTTTCTAAGCGCAAACTAGGACGTGCCGCTAATAAGAACGTAGCTCGGCGCTGTTTTGGGCTCTGCACGGCACTCTTGGCCAGAGTAGCACGACTATGTCAAGACGTGTGTACGCTGGAGCCAACAAAGTCGGAGCAAACAATCAGCAGGCTCGTAACCTTAAGTGGCGTCTGTTTGTAGCCCGGAGGAACGTCTCCACTGCTCTTGTGTCACTTGCACGCACGCAGTGAAATATTGACCTACGGAGCGGTGCAGTGCTCGAGAACCCCCTCACCCTGGCGGTAGCGGCGGTAAGTCGTGACTGCTGGCTCCCGGCAGGCTTCCAGCTTGAAGCGGGAAGGCGTGTGAGTCATCATTTCGGATAAGATACTGGCCAACATGACATGGGTAGTATCAGCTGTGGGCATCTCGTGATAACGGGCGCACGTGATGGGCGCATGTGCCGGTGGACCCACCGCCGGGTTTTGTGGGCCAAATTTTCATTGCCAGCGCCAAGGTTTAGCAACAAGGATGGGATATATTTTGAGCGAGAAGCACAAGGAGCTGATGCACAGCGACCTCGAGTCGTACGACCCCGACGTGGCTCGCATCATTGACAACGAGATCAAGCGCCAGCGCGAGTCGATTGTTCTGATTGCGTCGGAGAACCTTACGTCGAAGGCCGTGATTGATGCCGTGGGCACGCCCATGTGCAACAAGTACTCGGAGGGGTACCCCGGTGCGCGCTACTACGGCGGCAACCAGAACATTGACGAGATCGAGACGCTGTGCCAGCAGCGCGCGCTGCACGCGTTCCACCTCGACCCCCAGCAGTGGGGCGTGAACGTGCAGACGCTGAGCGGGTCGCCGGCGAACCTGCAGGTGTACCAGGCGCTCATGCCGCCGCACGGCCGGCTCATGGGCCTCGACCTGCCCCACGGCGGGCACCTCAGCCACGGGTACCAGATTCCGAGCAAGAAGATCAGCGCCGTGTCGACGTACTTCGAGACGATGCCGTACCGGGTTGATCTCGAGACCGGGATCATTGACTACGACCGTTTGGAGGAGAACGCGGAGCTGTTCCGGCCCAAGGTGCTGGTTGCCGGCACGTCTGCGTACTGCCGGCTCATCGACTACAAGCGGATGCGGGCGATTGCCGACAAGGTTGGCGCGTATCTGGTGGTGGACATGGCGCACATCTCCGGGCTGATTGCCGCGGGCGTGATTCCGTCGCCGTTCGAGTACGCGGACATTGTGACGACGACGACGCACAAGTCGCTGCGCGGCCCGCGCGGTGCGATGATCTTCTTCCGCAAGGGCTCGCGCAAGGACGCGAAGGGCAACGACATTCCCTACGACCTCGAGCAGCGCATCAACTTCTCGGTGTTCCCGGGCCACCAGGGCGGGCCGCACAACCACACGATCACGGCGCTGGCCGTGGCGCTGAAGCAGGCGGCGTCGCCCGAGTTCCACGAGTACCAGGAGCAGGTGCTGAAGAACGCGAAGGCGCTCGAGCACGAGTTCAAGCGCCTCGGGTACAAGCTTGTCAGCGACGGCACGGACTCGCACATGGTGCTTGTGTCGACGAAGAAGGAGAAGGGCGTCGACGGCGCGCGCGTGGAGCACGTTGCCGAGCTGATCAACCTGGCCATCAACAAGAACTCGATTCCGGGCGACTCCTCGGCGCTCGTGCCCGGCGGCGTGCGCATCGGCGCTCCCGCGATGACGACGCGCGGGCTCAGCGAGCAGGACTTCGCCCGCATCGCCCAGTACATCGACCGCGCCGTCGTGTACTCGAAGGAGCTGCAGGCGTCGCTGCCGAAGGAGGCGAACCGCCTCAAGGACTTCAAGGCCGCGGCCACGGCCGACAAGGACGGGCAGCTGAAGCAGCTGCGCGACGAGGTCAGCGCGTGGGCGTCGTCGTTCCCGCTGCCGTACTAAGACTGTGCTCAGACGGCCGTGCTAAGACTGCCGTGCCGGCCGCTCAGGCAGCCGCACCGGGTGCGGGACGCCCGCGAAACTGAGCCGCACTGCGCTTAGTGCCGCTCAACCGCGAAACGGGCTACAATGAGCCGCGCTAAACCAAATTAAACTAAACTGCTGACTTGCAAAGGTCCGTACATAAAAAAAAAGAACCTTCAAACGCTCATAAATAATGTTGTATGTATCAGACGGGGCACAGCCGGCTACTTGCGCACCAGCGTGGCAACAGGAACAACCACAACAACAATAATTACAATAATCACGACGGCAATCAGGCACATGCGCATCTTCATGTCCTTCCACCAGAACTGCTTGCGCACGCGGTTCGCGCCGCTATGAAACCCGGCCGCCGAGGCCGCAAGGTTGTCCGTCTTGTCCTGCAGGTCGTCGAGGCCCCGGCCGCGCGCCGCCACGTTGTTGATGTTTTCCCGCATGATGCCGACCGTGTCATCGATCTGCGCCTGAATCGCCGCCGTCCGCGACTCGCCGCCGGTGTGCGACGACGGGATGTATGGGTCGTAGGGCTCCGCGCTTGACATTGGTTGCTCTTCGTGTCTGTTCGCGACTTGACCTTGCAATGCCGATGGCGCCTCCAAAACTCAGTTTCAGCTGCGCCCAGGGCGAGGTCGAAGGGGGGCTGACTCAGCGCGCCCCCCGATACTGGCTCGGCCGGGCCCGCTACTGCTGGGATTACCGAATAAAGAAGGCCAGCAGGGTGGGGTGCCGCGGTGCCACGGTGGTCCGGCGTCATGATGCCGCGCCCCGAATGGCGTCTGGGCTTTGTTTACACAGATCGGACTGTGTCCGATACTGGATATATTGTCGCTACTTCATATCGCGCTTGTGGACTCGGCCTGCGTCATAGTCGTCTATATATAGGTAATATGGATTGGCAGTTATAGTGTGGGCACCGGACCGAGCTGGGCTCGGCTCTGCTGGTGCAGCTTCGGTTCTTTAGCACCGTTCTTGTCGGTTCATGTTGTACTTTTGTTCTCCGCCTGCGTTCGTTGCCGCGGTTTTATATAGTTATTTGGCTAATTGTCGGATGCCGGATGCAGCCGCTGGTCCGATCGGGGCAGTCGACAGCTGGGTCGGTCCTGTACACTCGTGCGAGCAGCTGCCCATTAAATACGCTACATTATTAACACCTGGGTTGCCCGACCACTTCATAACTCACCCCGCAAACAAGGAAGTTAATGAACTGGTGGTGCGCACTATTTACCTGAACTAATTCGTCCCACATATGCCGAGCCACGTAGCCCCTCGCGTCCCGTTGTATACAGCGGGCCTTCATGTGGGAAAATCCACCTTGAATATTCATTAATACGAAGTCCGAGCCCTCATATTAGACACTGTATATCATTGCCTATTATCTGCATCATTGCTCAACACCCTGCTGGACCCACTCTGATTTTCTTAACTGCACGTTGGCGACAAATGGCACACTGCCTGTTTATTCACGTGGCGGTTCTCGCGTGCAACACCAACGTTTTTTTCGCGTTGCATCCGCTACATTATACGTCTAGTAACACGTCCAGATCCGTCGCGCTCGGTATCACTTCGGCGCGGTTTTGAGCCCGGTGGCACCGCGTACTAGCTTCTCCCTTGGCTCTGTTGCAGGCTGTAGCTCGCATGGATGATGGCGGTGAGCCCTCTCCTCTTCAACTATTTCTCCAGATAGTACTGGCTGCCCAATTCTTTCCGGAAACCACCCTCGACGAAACCGTCCGCGTCCTAAACCAACGGTTCCCAGAGCAGCATCGGCAGTCCGTCGAGCGTCTGCTGCTCGCAGCTAACGAGACGCTCGATGCCATCGATATGGAGCTGCTCAAAATATCAAACGACTTCGACCACGGTCGCTTCTACTACATCCTCGTCAACAGGGCGCCCCTCCCGGCCGGCCTCGACCGCCGCTTTCTGTCGGCTGTGCAAGCGGCCCAGTTCAAGGAGATGCTCGACATCATGTTCTCCAATTCGGAATGCAAGGGAATTGACGTGGCCAACGACCTGCCATCTGAAAAGTTCCCCAACAAGGCTGATCTCGTCGACAAGCTGGTCATGAGCCAGTGGCTCGAGGACCTACCGCCCGAGCGCCTGCACTCAAGACGCATCTTTATCAGCATGCGGTGCCTGTATGAGCTGAGGCCGTACCTGGTCGAGAGGTACGGCGGCAAAACACTGCATCCGTGCATGGGCTGCGAGCAGTGGCTGCTTGCTGGAAGACTCTGCACCAACTTCGAGTGCAATGCAAGACTTCATGAGAGATGCTACGAAAACTACTTCCGGAGCCGCGCCGAACCGGTCGGCAAATGCACTAAGTGCAATAGCGAAATTTGACGACTAGTGATTGCGTATTTTTTTCAGCGTGCTACTTATTTGATTCAGATCAGACTTAGTCGGCAGATCTGGTCATTGACTCCCTGCCAACAACTGCGGGACTTTCTAGCGAGTTGCTTGTGTACGAGTTGCTCATGCATATCATTGTGAACGCGATCCTGCACTAATAGATTAGTCGTGCATACAAAGACCATTTAGAACCCTCTTCACACGAGACACCTCAGGATAAAGCTCTCATAATATTACATCTCCTAGTCCTGGCCCCATGAGTTGTTGCTATTCAACTTGGTCCAGACCTTCATTAGTTGCCCCTCTTGTTCTTTGTCTACTTTCCATCATTCCGCTGTAAGACAGACACGTACTATGTGCGCCTCTCTTGCCCATTCAGAAACAAGGATTTCATAGGGAGCTTCATCAGAACACAGACACGCCAATCGCGGTTCTGTTATTATTTCAGAACCGCATTCTTACCTATTGCATTGTAAATAACGGTCTTGTCTTGCGGACAAAATCCTCACTGCAGTGCGTGCGGTTTAAACTTACTAATTCTGTAGGGTTGGTCCACTTCATGCTTGATGCACAACCAGCGTCACGCAGCATAACCGTCTGAGTTTTGGTCGCTGAAACCCTCCTATGACGTCGCGACGGAGCAGCTATGCCGAAATGCCCGCGTTTGCACGCCCGACACTGAACCGCTAAGGGAACCGCTAAGGGTGGTTATTCGCTGTCTGGTTGCGGCAGTTTGAGGTTCTGTTCGAACCTTGTGCAGCCTTGTGCGGCGTCCCTCTGACTTATTGCTTCGCGCCTAGCTAGGAAAAACCGCAGTTCTAACTTACCCACGGTAGAGCGCAATGTATTTTACTTGCTACAACTGATATATGCTAATGACGTAATGCTGCCCAATCCTTCTCGCCGTCCCACGGAGGTGGAAGAATGTCGCGCATGGTCGCCGCTCCTTCTCTGCGGAAGGCGCTGTCGTAATGGCACGGAGCTGGTACGGCTTGCGCTGTAGAATCTTCTCGCTGCCACACCCCTGCCCGCTTTCCGCGTATAAACGCATCGTGGCTTGTTCATCTGTACCGCAGCCTCGTAGAACGCCTTCGCGATTTAGGGTTTAAGAGCACTAGACGTATCCGATGATTGAGCTATTTGCAAAGAAATTTAAAACATATCTTGCCCCGCAGGCCCCCGTCTAACTGGTACCGTACTAAACCATCAGGTAATTGTAAGTGTGTCTATATTCTCACTTTGCCTCTGTACTTTATCACTTCCAGGGTCACACACGATCTCACTGGCTGCATGATATTAGGGTTTTTGATATGCGGCAAGCGCATATGCAGAAGATCCGTATGTGACTTTGGGTCCTGCGAAAAAAAAAATGGCGCTTCTAGTCAGTAGTGCGCATTTGCGAAGCCGACGATCACGCATCGACTCATATATCCGAGCCAATAGCTAGCGCCGATGCCAAACACATGATTTGAGTTGTCAGGCGTAGTAACGACAGCCGCTGAAACCATGCATAATAAACTGCGGCTCAGTGGTCACTCACGCTTGTTTATTACGTGTCCCAGCGACGGTCGAAGCGTTGCCGAGATTCCACATGGTTAAACTGCGCTGCTTTGAACGACTCGGTCTGCAAGGTGCGTGCATTATCCGTTCAGGGTGACGCCTGCGACTGTCGGTACAAAAACCCTACCCATGACATCTGACATCGTACCCTACATTATTTTTTGTCCTTCGGGGGACCACCACCCCATTACTCTCCGATAAGATTGGGGGAATTCTATCTGGCGGTTCTTGGAATATTACAAGCCTAGACGTACGGGCGCACAGGCAATTTGCCTCTACTTAGACTGGAATATTGTGAAGCTAGGATACCCCTAGTCCCTCCGCGGCTCCCTCCCCCCTCTTTACCCCCTGTCCGTGTCTGACCACGTTCGCACAACTATTTGCTTCTTCCAAAACCTTGCTCAATAGGGTGATTATCGATTCCGGTTTCCGGCTTTGTCACTCTTGATAGCTACGCTGCATAGTTTACTAGTTATACGGTATACTACTGCACTAGGCTCTACTTGGCCCGCACCAGTTTTTGTGTCGTGACTGCCACGGATTGCAGAAAATATTTGCCGTCACTCGTTTCGTTTTTTTTTTTTTTTTTTTTTTTAAGTCTGGAGCAAGCCGCGAGTCTACGAAATGCGCACAAACTATTCTCCGGGACCCAATTTAGACTCAGCGTCGGAGATCCGGGTCACTACATCAAATAAGCTGAACGCTCGGTTCAAAGTGAACAGCGCGTCTGGGGAGATCATTGATGCCACGGCTGCTAAAATACTGCTGTCCAAGCCCAACCAAACCATGGATTTCTACGAGCTGACGGCTGCCGTCTTTGAAGCGTTTGACGTTGACGGTTTCCGACGCCTAGCCTTCACCCGCCGTATGCTGTGCTTCCGCCACGACCTTGAGTCGGTTCGCGACCGAAAAACGTGGCTGAAATCTCGTGTTTTAGTGGCTGAACGGCTGATTCCAAGTCTGGTGGATGCCACGTTCATGCAGTTTGTTTTGCGCTTGTTGTCATATTTCCAAGACGGTCTCACTGAGCGGGAGATCGCTCAGTATTGGCTAGAACATCATATAAAATGGTTTGGCGACCAAGACCACGACACCGTGGTTGCTCTTGGCTCTTCAATGCTTGATCCCATTCTGCAGAGCTTGCTGGCCAGGCAAAACGATTGGGAAGTCGAGTTAGTCCAGCGCCTGGACCCCGACGGGAACGTCATCTCCAATCCAGCGCTTTCTGCAGAGCCTTCCACGGCTTCCCCAAGTGACGCTGACCCAGCTGCTGGTCCTAGGGAGCAGCGGCACGCTGTGCGCTGGAAGTGTGTAACGCCCTTCGAGAATCCCAACGTGAACATAATCGTTCCTTTACTGCTGATCGAAGGATTCCCTGACAATGGGAACCATCCTGTTCAGGGGTCCCTGTCCTATTATTTACCCGCGTACAACAAGTTCTTCTTGGTCACTCCGAACGCGTACAACGTGACCCTAGCAGAGCAGTTTCTAGGCAACTACGACAATAATATACACTAAAAGCACAATTAAGGTCCCTTTTTTGTGGCACGCGGACTTCGGCCAGCCTTGGTGGTGGCCGAGCGCAGCCGGCTTAGCTCTTCGAGGACCGTTTGCTGTCATTTGCTACCCAGCTGAAGGCAGTGAACCTAAACTCTTGAGCCAGAACCCATCAGCAGGAACAAAATTAATAAAAAGAAAAAGCATCATTTTTGAAGAAATTCAGTCGTCAGAAACGCGTTCCAGCAGGTGCTGGACCCCGAGCTCCTCATACTGCTGCCGGGTGATCCATGTGGACTCATCGAATTCGCTCAGCGAGGCGAGCACACTAGCGCCGGTCCAGACAGGATGGTCGCGCGCATGGTTGATGTGCACGGCGTAGTTGGGGAGCAGCTGGCTAAGGTCGTTCTCGACGCGCCGAGCCAGGCCCGTTAAGTGCGAGGTTCCGCCATGCAGAACAACATTGGACAGCAAGCTCAGCACCACTTCTGGCGGCGCATCCACCTTCTGTACCGTGTTATAAATGATCTCGCCGAGCCCCAAGCTGTTGAGACCCGGCGTCGTGCCGTCGGGCAGGCTGGAAATGGTGGGATTGAACAACGCCTCGACGGCCACGAGCCTCTCGTGGCCCACAAGCATGGTGTATCCGGACGGAAACTCAAACAGGCGCGTTCCCTTGATTTCCGGCCCGTTGAGTGGGGTGGGGCTGGCGATGCAGCACACGCGCTTGAAGTCATCAATGAGCCGGCTCAGCTGGTAGCTGTGGTAGCTGTCTGTGCCGCGCGGGCCCAGCTGGAACTCGCTGCTCGAGCTCACGCGCGCGTTCAGCTCCGTGTCGTGCCGCTTCTCCGTGATCTGGTACTGGGGTATGATCTCGTCCTTGACGTGGTCGAGCTGCTGCAGGACGTGGGCGTCTACGAAGTCGCCGGCAAAGCGGGTGTGCGTTGTCGCTTTGGAGCGCACAATGCCGTCGACCACGGGCGTTGCCGAGGCCATGGCCGCGCCGACGCTGACGACCAGCGCGTTTGCGCGCGCAGACTCGAACGTGGCGGCCAGCGGCGCCTTCACGAGCTGGAACAGCGGCACGCGCAGCTGCTCAAACACCGTTTCAAGCAGTCTCTGCCGGCTGACGCTCGGGTTCCACACCTCCTCTGTCACGGTCAGCGGCTGCTCGTCAAGTTGGAACCCCAGCGCCTTTTCGGCCAGATGGCTCCACATTCCGGCAGCCACATCGAAGTCGTGGATCACTCCGTCGATAATTGGCGTCCACACCTCTCCGTTCTCGGGCGCTGGCCCACTGATTGGGATGCGGTACTCTGTCGAGTCGCCTGTACGCAGCACGGCGCTGGGGACCACGCTGTGAGGCGCTATATCACCCGCAACGCCGAACCGCGTGTTCCGCGACCCAGGCTCGATAACAACCCCGGGAACGTCCTCCTGCGTCATTGAACCAGCGACCCGTCGAGTGTTGTTGCCCAGACGCGCCGGAGCCTAAGCTCCGGTTAGCTGCTGTGTCAGCTCGCTGCTGCGCGTATCGCGGCGCAGATCTTATGCCGGTATATAGTAGCAGAACCGTCCCTGGTGGTAAACGGCTCCGTATGGCTCCATATGGCTCCGTATGGCCATCCCCGTGTGGTCCCGTATGGCTCCTTACGGCTCCGTGGCTACATAAGGCTCATTCTGCCAATCTATGATATAGATCGAATTATGCACTGTACAATCAGTGGCGTCAAGTGCAGTGTTTTTGCAGACTCGAACCTTCGCGGCGCCACTAACCCACAAATGTATGCCCTCATTAATCGGCTCAATCACTATTACTTATAATCGGAATATACATTGGTGTGCCTTGGGAAGGCCAATTAGTCTTCTAGCGTCTAGAGAAGCCGTGCTCCGGGCACTTTTGTGGCCGTGGCGTGGCCGGCTGGGCTAGGGCCTGTCTCGCTCGTTTGAAAAAAAGCCCCCGCAGCGGCTCCGTTCTTGTCTCAAAGTGGTACTGTTGTGAATCCCCACCATGGCTGCAGTTCCTAGTTCGTTCGACCCCGAGCAGGCCGAGAACCTTGAAGATATCGAAAAGCAGTTCGCTGTCAAGGCTGTCGAGCACGCATCGACTTACTGGAGCTTGCTCGAGAAGTTCGGCCCCTCGAGGCTCCAGCTCACCAACATTGACAACCAGCTCTACGACGACTTCGTAGAAACGTTCCCGGAATTCAAGGAGAACCCCGAGAATGCCAAGGTTCTGAATGAGGACGCAATGAAGGGCAAGGAGGGCAAAGCAAAGTGGTTCAAGTTTGCCAAAAAGTACGAAAACACAGTGGCGGACTACAACTTCGGTACCCTACTCCGTGTCGATAGTGGGGGAGAGTACAGCCAGGAGAACACCCTCTTTGCGTTCCGCGTTCAGTTCGATGCCATCGAGATCTTCCGCAACCGCCACGGCCTGAACGACTGGATCCACCAGTCGTCTAAATAAATGCCATCCTTCCGCATATTATCGGTTGTCATCGGTTCTTTTGTTCGCAGCTCAATGCTGGGTTTATATCACTTGTAGAGTATGTTGTTTCCTTCCCCGGTGGGACCGATGCCAGAGGGGTTCGTGAGGGAAACACACAGCGGCTCTTAAATCTTCGAGTATAATTCCTATAATACATATTCTGGTTACCGGTACCTCATGGGTCAAAGCCGTATAGCGCTCTTCTCTCAGGAGCGGCCGATTCCAGGGTGGCCGATGCGTCTTCGATTGTCTTATGGACAAGCATGATGTCATCCGGCACTATTTTCAGCTCGTACATTTGCTTCCGCACTGCAAATAGCTGACTGGTCGCAATTCGCGGTCCTGTATATGGTTCCGGGCTCTGGGCAACAAGCTTCTGGAGTTGGCCTATGATCAACAGCCAGTCCAGTGACTGGGCGTTTGACAGCCACAGATTGAGCTCGCTGACGATATATGAAAAAGCTGGAAACGTATTCAACAATTCCACTTCTTGACGTCGTGGCCGTTTCAGTAGATCGGGATCCGCCATCCGGTCAAGCAAGTGCAGATTCGTCAAAAGTGTGAGAAATCTATCCCGGGTTGACGATTGTAATGCTCTCATGTCGATATCCTGGTACTGCCGAATAAGCGCACTATCAAATGCTCTTCTATCCAGCATAAGCCTTTCTAATTCCATCGACTTTTGGAGTCCCCAATTCAGCTTCACGTCTATTGCTTTCATGATTTCCGTGGACGCCAAAATTCCTAATTTGGTTCCCTGCTCTTTTAGCATTAAAAGATCGCCGCAATTAACAGGAACTTCATTCATCTTTTGGACCGCATTCTTCGCCCATTTAGCACTCCACTGCGAATTCTGGACAAAATGCATCAATTCGGGATATTCACCCACCAATTGCTCCAGGCCACTTCGTAGCTCAACACCTGGCTCGTGGCCCGACCCCAACGTTGTAATGAAGCTTTTCCAAAGTACTTCAAGCTTCTCCATCTCGGCAGCTATGCGTGTACGCGCAGCTTCGACATTATGCTGCTCATCAACACAGCCAATGCTTGCGTTAAATGCTCTTCGCGCTTCTTCGATGGTATGCTTCTGATGGTCGTCCTTGTATGTATCCAGCCATTTCTGCATGAGTCGAATTGTAGATGAGAGATGGGCACTGACCTTTCCGTCTTCAATACTGTCTGGTGCTTGCTCACATAGTTGAGACAGTGTCGTGTCCAGGGGCATAGATGGGCTGGCAGAAAGCGCAGCTGCTGCGCTCTGGCGCCAGGCTTGAATGCGAGCGGACTGCTCTGTTACTGCCGCAACCATGTTGTCGAAGTATTCATCAACATCTGTGTATCTCGTCACAAATACCGGCTTATGATCAGCAGTCACTGACGTCGAGTCGAGATATGCTTCTGCAGACCAAGTTTCACCATTCACAAGGACCCAAGACCAGAACCTCTTAGCTCCAGTGATAGCGCACGTTATTGACTTCGCGAATGTTGGATCCGGCCTGGCTCTCTCAAGTTTAGACCCTATTTTGGCGATGATTTGGTGTTCCCGTTGTTTGAAAATCTCGACTGCATCGAATATTTGAGGTCGCAACGATGGGTTCAAGGCGGACCGCGTAGCTTCGTACACAAGCCTTTGCACACAGAACTTCATGGAGCTGTTCATAATAGCCGGATCCATGGCTGCCTTTAGCCAATCGAATCCTGGAAATAATGACACATCTTCGGTTGCACTATAACCATGACACCAGTTCATGTTTTCGACGCCTGGAAAAATTAAAATGATTTCGCCCGCTTGCTGGTCAGCAAAAACTCGGTTTTTCGTGTACCACGTTCGAGGGCAGCCGTCCACAAGCGAGGAAATTTTGTACGCTGCCATTTCTGAGCAAGACCATGTGTCAGTGCTAAACTGCTGGCCTATATGCAATTGAGGAATCACAAATTCATCTATGTCCTCTTGTACGTATCTTGCCAATGCGTCGATGTGGAACGGAAGGCTTGAAAGCTTCCACGGCTTGTAACGACCATGCAAGTCGTAAGCGTGCGGTGCTGTTGCAGTGAGTGCCTTCGAGAAGGGAAGAAGCCGCACCCCAGGGTGCTCCGACAGTTTCTCAGTTTCGAAGAACGCGGGCAAATGCCAGTACTGTTCTTCTTTTTCTGCTGCCGTCGAGGCGAGATCCGTTAAAGGCAGAATCGTGTCCTTTTGCCGGAACGATTTCGGTGTGTATGATGGACCCTGATTTCGACTCTCGTCCAGAGTGATGATTTCTCGGTCCTGCTGCAGCACATCCGTACCTTGCGCATCAACAATTATACCGTTCGGGAGGACGCGGACGCCCGCGCGCGGCTTAGCTGGCTTGTCATCGTCTTCGACATCCAGTCGAAGAATGACGTGAGGAGAGAGCTGGACCCCGTTTTCCTCTAAAAATTGTTCGAAGGGCTGCAACGCACGCAGGTACGCCTGGCGCAATGTAGATGACAGAGTCGGCAATGCTTGACTTGCGTAGCCCAATTCGCGGCCCACTTGTGCCCATTCTTTGCGCTTGACAACAGCATCTAATCCTCCGCGAGCTCTAACAGACCGGAATAAGCGGTAGAGATCCACGGGTCGTCTCTCGAACATCGGCAGTTTTTGGAGGCGGCGCTTTCCCTTGCCAATCGGAGCCGTGGCATGAAAGCGAAGCACAGCGCGGAAGAACCCCTTACGCACCAACTGTGCATCAAACGTTTGAGCATCATGCGTGCTCATGAAGACCTGCTTCTCACATTTGAACCCAGATATATCCTGGCCAAAGGGCACCCATTCACGGTGGTAGCTAGTCGGTGGCACTATCTTCACGATTCCAAAGTCGCGGTACTGACTAGCTGCCTTCTGGATGTAATCGTACGGGGACTGCTCCATAAATTCCTGCTCTGTGGGATGTAGGACTGGGGCCGGGGTGCTCGCATAGCAGCTGGTGCTCCTCGTGCTCGGGGCGCTCGCCGACAACATTACATGGGAGCCGAGCAGTAAGGGCATTGTTCTTGGCTTCAAATGAGGAAACAGATAAGCGTAGTCGACGTTTTGGCCTGCAGCACCTTTGGTCGGAGCTTCCGCTGCCTGTGGGATCACGCAGGTCTTCGCCTCTTGGGCAGCATATTTCTCCTCCATGGTGAGACTTTGCCGCCTGCCCTCTGCAAATGCCTGTGTGCTGCTCTGAGCTTCATTGCCGGCATGGTTGGGCGGTGCATTCGAGTCCTCAGTCTCGAAGTCGCTCAAACGGGTAAACCCAGGCGCTTGTGCTTGCAGCTGGGCCAATTCCTGGGCCTTGTTTCTCGGCTTCTCAGTGAAGAAGGTCAAAGGGTCCACGCCTTCTGGCACGTTGGGGGCCACAATTGTGACCGCAGTGAACCCCATAGCGGCCTCCTACCTAACGAGAAGCGCTGGTACTTAAGTTGAGCTCACCAGAAGCCCTTTCTGTTAGTTCTGGCGAAGAACACGCTTCTGAAGCCCCAGACTAAAGCCTCAGGCGCAACTCTAAGTTGTGGCTCTACCACCCGCTTCTCTGCTTCAGCGTTGAGTGCTGCCGCAACTAGTCAGTATCACGTAGACAGACGCACTACAACGGTTGAAATCCATATGTGTGAACCGCACGCGCGTGACACGCGCGTGTGCCTTAGCCATGTTTGTGGTTGATTAAATGATACATATTCGTTTTGGTGACGTTACGCAAAAAGTTCGACATAACATATGAATTAATGACTTACCAGTTGGAACCGGAGTTGCTGCCTCCATAGCCGCCGGAGCCCGAGTTGCCTCCGAATCCACCGGAGCCGGAGCCAGAACCGTAGCTGTCAGAGTTGCCGCCGAAGCCACCGGAGCCAGAGCCAGAGCCAGAGCCGTAGTTGTCAGAGTTGCCGCCGAAGCCGCCCGAGCCAGAGCCAGAGCCAGAGCCATAGCTGTCAGAGCTGCCGCCGAAGCCGCCCGAGCCAGAGCCAGAGCCATAGCTATCAGAGCTGCCGCCGAAGCCGCCCGAGCCAGAGCCAGAGCCAGAGCCAGAGCCCGAACCGTAGCTGTCAGAGTTGCCTCCGAAGCCACCGGAGCCAGAGCCGCGGCCGGAGCCAGAGCCGTAGCTGTCAGAGTTGCCGCCGAAGCCACCCGAGCCCGAGCCAGATCCGTAGCTGTCAGAGCCACCCGAGCGCGAGTTACCACCGGAGCCATATGAGTCCGAGCTGCCGCCGAAGCCGCCGGAGCCAGAGCCAGATCCGTAGCTGTCAGAGCCACCCGATCGCGAGTTACCACCGGAGCCATATGAGTCCGAGCTGCCGCCGAAGCCACCGGAGCCAGAGCCAGATCCGTAGCTGTCAGAGCCACCCGAGCGTGAGTTACCACCGGAGCCATATGAATCCGAGCTGCCGCCGAAGCCGCCCGAGCCCGAGCCCGAGCCCGAGCCAGAACCGTAGCTGTCAGAGTTGCCGCCGAAGCCACCCGAGCCAGAGTCGCGGCCGGAGCCAGAGCCGTAGCTATCAGAGTTGCCGCCGAACCCACCCGAGCTCGAGTTGTTGCCCGAGCCATAGCTGTCGGAGCCCGAGTTGTTGCCCGAGTTACCGCCGCGGAACGAGTTGTAGTCCTCCTTCAACGTGTTGAAGTTGTCACTGTAGTTACCACCACCGTTGCCAGACGCCATGTTCTGCACGTCATTGGCAGTCTTCTTAACCTGATCGAAAAGTCCCATTGTAATAATTCACTTGAAGTTGATTGTTCTACAGAACATTAGGCCCAATTACGACCGCATTTATATACACGACGCGGCGGCGCTGTCCACGTGGAGTATAGAGCAACATTGCATCGTTATTACGTAGGGTGTGTAGCTGCCTTGCCCTGTTGATGCATGACCCGATATGTTGGCTTTACGAGGTTGCCCTTGATTCGCTATTCGATCGCGGCACATGTATGGTTATGGATGGTAAGGTTTCGTGGTGTTCCAGCGATACTTTATTGTCTGGATTTTGGCAGCATCAGTGTTTTGTCGCGTTTTTCCTCGATCTCGCACAAGGGTATGGACAACACCTATGATTCCAAGGCGGGATGGACGTTGGGCTTATGCGCGTTAGTGGTCTGATAGCTGAGCCTACATCTGCGGGTGCTTACGTCTTCACCGCTCGGGCACTAAAAGTCTCACACGGACAGCGTGACGGAGTAGCGGTGCTGTGGTAGGGGGGCAATTGGGGGTCCTGAGCCAGTAGAGTGAGTCAGATGAGCCGATGGAAAGTATACGTGATGCAACAAGCGGTACTAATGCGCTGACTCGAGCATCTTACTCTTGGCATAGCTGAGTCCGCACTTACCCCTCGCGTCTACTTTTAATCGCTAACCTAGACGGGTCGGCCAAGACTGACGATTCGGCGCCCTCTACCTCCTGAATGCCCTGGAGCCATGTGACACGGAACCCTATCAAATGTGCCGCGCGCTTGAGAACGCGGTCGAACCGCAAGACGCCCTTATTGTCAAAGGCGGGCAGGAGGTGTCGGCGGCTGAGATCATCCAGTAAGGGGTGGCCGCGGGTGGCAATGGCTCAACAATGGATATTGAATTACGTTCCTGAAATTAGATTAAAAAAAATGGTACGGTATATCGAGGTGCCCTTATCACGAGTCAATCGTGTAAATGGGTACACACGACAACACCTGTTCATGATACGTCAGCAGCACATATTAGTTAGCCCTTGAGAAAGTTCTTGGCTTTGGTAATGAAGCTGGACTTCGAGCCGGAGCCCGAACCCGATTTCGAATCAGCGCCACCCTCTTGTGATTGGTAGTCCTTATACAGCTTCTGGGCATCCTTCTGGGCCTTATCCTTATCATCCTGGGTAATTCCCTTGCCGGACGTATGATGAGAGTAAGCCTCTTTACCGGTGTTGGCGGCTTCCTTCAGGTCGGCTGTGTTGTTGTTTGACATTTCGGTTGTGGGCAGATAGTGTGAATATCTGGTTTGAGAGCTTTATCTCAAGATTCTTATTTATTATTTATATATTCTTCGGAGCTTCGGCTCCGTTTCGTATCCTTCCCCCATATTGGTGACCCCAGGTTTAGGGCTTCCCCGGCCTGCTGGCACTCATGGAGAAGGGGATAAGCCTACGAGGCTCAGTCGGAACAAACCGGAGATTAAGCAATATCCAGCAGCAAAGCTTGAGATAATTCATCGATTTCCCGATATAATTGAGCAATGGAGCAAGCGCTGTGCTCGAAAGTGGTCGCTTCTGCTGATAATGATGCAATCAATGGTGATGTTGCAGCAGGCCGGCCGCAGAGGCTTACACTACGTCATGCATATCACCTGCCGGTTATGCGGTAAGTAGGCGGGTTTCAAGCAACTGCTGACCGCCGTCAAATCTAAATATAACACATGTACCTATGTCGTCATTTGCGCTGTTCAGAGGAGGCAAAACCTGCGGGAATTAAAATACTGCCACTGAGTATTACATTGGTCTTGCCGGCGACTAGAAGCACATCATTAGTAGAGATAGTCTACAGCGAAGTAAAAGTTGAGATTAAGATCAGATAGCGTCGTTTAGTCGCACAATTTATGAGCTCCTGGACAACAATCAGTGGGGCGATAAGAGTGTGGAGAGGCTTTGACATATATGTTGGCGCCATTGAGCGGACCGCCAATGCCTCCGCTTTAGCCCGTGGCAAAGCTTGCACGTCGTCCTATAGAGTTTTCTTGCAGCTGAGGTCTAGGGACAGCACAGCGGACATTATTATGTGGCTCAGACATGGACCTTGTCTGTAAAAGATACATTTCTCTTAGTAGTGCCTCACGCAGAAACCTTACATGAGCTGCAACTGCACTGCAGAGTGGTATCGCTTACAGTAAGAGTCACACCTGAAGCGAAGACGGCCTGCAGGTGAGAAGCGCTCTATGTATGAGTTACATGAACTAGCACTGTTCGATATTATGAATTAGCTGCTAAACACGCGACTCAAAAGATCAAGCGCATGTTCAAGAAGTTAGTCACACTCATTAATACGCCTGATTCAGTGGCACTCTATGGCATAGACAAGTACATGCGGAAGCAGGGTCGTCCCGCAGTTGGAGGAAGCCGCAAATGATCCAAGGTGAACCGGGCAGGTATATTTGACTCTATGAAGCTTAGGGATAATAGAGATTGTGTTGATGCAACCTCATGGGCTGCCGCAAGAAGCCTTTCTTGCTCTAAAAAGGTTTAACTAATTCTAGTTCAGTGATCAGTTAACGGTCTATTGCTTAATGTATCCGCCTTTCGTCCTTTTCACACCAGCGCTCCCCGCCTCTCCCTTCAATCCTTTTCCTCGCCAAGAACGGTCATCTCCCTCGAACAACGTAGACGTGCACTAACGAGGTATGTTGAAAGAGGGTAAATAGCCCCTTGCATAGAGAGACGAGAAGGATTACGGTGGATCCAGCACGGTCAGCTTCCTATGCGAGCGCACAAAGAGTGCACGACACGCCTGCCCCTGCGTTGACAAGATAGGGATGTATACAAGCAAGCTGTGTTGAAGAGCTATCTATCTAGACTTAGTGGTTTTCGATTTAGAACTTTTTGCCGAGGAAGCCCTCGGCCTCCTTGCCAAGGTTGGAGTTCGAGAACTTCTGGGCATCCTCGGAGAAGTTTGAGCCGGAGCCGGAGCTCGAGCCCGAGCCCGAGCCCGAGCCGCTAGAACCCCGGCTCGACTCGTAGTCCTTGTACAGCGTCTGGGCCGCCTTCTCGCCCTGCTGCTTGTCGTCCTGGGTCAAGCCCTGGCCGGACTGGTAGTCGGAGTAGGCCTTCTGGCCCACGGAGGCGGCGCTCTTGAGATCTTGCTGGAAGTTAGACATTTTGGTAACAGAAAGAGAATGAGATCGAAGCGGCACCGCGACGGTACTTATGTGTAGCCGCGCACCCTAGGCGAGCGGAGGGTAAGGGCGTATGCATAGCCGCAGGCGACGCGCCGGTTCGGGGCACAAGCCAATTACGCGAGGCCAAACAGCCACTTCCGGCGCGTGCGGGGGTTTGTGGCCACTGCCACGGCGGTGGGGTCGTAGACCTTGGCGCTGCGCCAGCCCCAAATAAGCCCGAGCTCGTGGGCAAAGATCTCGCCAAAGCCGAGCATGACGCCATTCACGAAGGGGAACAGCAGGTTCACGGCGAGGCGCCGCACGAAGCCGACCCAGTAGAGGCTGCTTGGCCGCGCAACGACGCTCTGCTCCTCGGAGTCGCTGCTAAACTCTTGGGGATCCATCGGCCAGACACTGAGGAAGATCGGGCTCGCCGGAGCTTCAAATCGCCGCCGGCGCACAGCCGTATCGTGGCGGTCCTGCCAGTACCGCGTCGCCTCGCGCGCGTGCGTCGCATCGGCGCCCGTTTAATGAGGACAGGCCACGAGCTGCATCGCTGTGGAGCCGGCGCAATTCGGCGTAGCCTTGTACTGAGCGTACCGGAGACGAGACACACGCTGGTCGTGGCACTGCTGGAGTCTCCATGAGTGCAGAGAGCCCCACAGTTGAGGGACTCCAACAAGCACCCCCATTGCCATCAACACAAGCTCCGGGGGGTGCCCCCGCAGCGGAGCCTGCTCCCCCAGCAGTGGAGCCTGCTCCCGTAGCAGCGGAGCCTGCTCCCCTGGCAGCAGAGCCTGTTTCCCCCACAGTAGAGCCTGCGCGGCCCCACGCAGACCCGAACGGCGACTACTTTAAGTTTCTCGCGTGGAAGAAAAACGCCCAGCACCTCTACGAAACGCTGCTGGCATTCGAGCTGCCGTGGCCGTCGCCGAGCGTGCAGTGGGTTCCGGAGGTCGTCACGAAGCAGGCGCAGCCCACACCCAAGCCGGGCGACGGTGCTGCGGCCAACAGCGTCAGAAAACAGCGCCTCGTGCTGTCCACAGATACCGGCGGCCAGGCCCCCGAGTACCTGCGCATTGCCGAGCTGAGTCTGCCGGACCTGTCGCCGCCGACGTCGCTTGTGGACTACGACGCCGAGTCTGGCACGATCGGCGGATACCTCCCGGCGTACGCAGCAGACCTGGCTATCGTACAGCGCATTCTTGTCCAGGGCAGCGTGACGCGGGCACGCCACATGCCGCAAAACCCGAACATCATGGCCACCATTGCGTCCACGGGCCAAGCAGCCATCTGGGATATCACGAAGTTCCCGTACAACCCGGTCCCGCACTACGTGCCCACAACGAGCCTCGCGGGCTCCGACGACAATGGCGGACACCAGAACGAGGGACTCTGCCTCTCATGGTCGCCGACCATCGAAGGTCAGGTAGCCAGTGGTGACGCGGACGGCCAGATCTTGGTCTGGGACCTGCGGCGCGACTACGACTCGCGCACCGGATCCATGAGCCCAGCCCAGCGGAGGCACCACGCGCCCAAAACCGCCGTGAACGACCTACAATGGCATCCGCGGAGACCGGCTACGCTAGCCAGCGTAGGGGATGACGGCTACCTCATTGTGCACCAGACGGCGTCCGATTCGGCAGAGCCAATTGTGAAGCAGTATTTTGAGGGTCATAAGCCGACGAGCGTTGCGTGGAACCCCGTTAATGAGTCGCTCGTCGCCATAGGCTTTGACTCGGGCCGCATCGAGCTGTGGGATTTGCGCAATATTTGCACGATGATCAGTTCCTTGGACGCGCATGCTGGCTATATCACTGCACTGCACTGGAATACTTGGCACCCGTCTGTATTTGCATCGGCATCTGAGGATACCTCGGTGAAGGTATGGAATGCCGTTGACTTTGGTGCACCTCCTCTCTTCACCCACGGAGGCCACACCGCTGCCGTCACCGATGTTGCATGGAACCCTGCCGACGCTGGAACCCTTGCCAGCGTCTCCGAGGACAACGGTCTGCATGTGTATCGACCGGGAGCAGATCTGCTAGGATTCTAGCCATGACCATTACCTAGGAACAGGATCCGCTTCTCCACCTCTTTTTCGGGGACGGCAATAGCCAAATCAATTAGACACTGTCGCGGCTAATACTGTCGCGGATAACGCTGTCGCGGCTAAAAAAAATATCTTCCGGAGCTGACTGCTAGAACTTATGCCTGGAAATTGTGAGAAGCCTCGCTCCAGGCAGTGGTCACAGAGCGCACGGGGCATCCTCCTGTAAAGCGAGAAGCCCAGCTCTTGGCCATATCCACAGAGCGGCATGCTACTGGCCTTGTGAATACTACTATAATTAGTGCCAAGCCGGCGCATAATAACAAATTTAAGTTTTAAATTAAATAAATGCTTCTATACTTGGTTCGGTTGGCCATATGCAACCACTTTGACCAAGAAGATAAGTGCAAGAAGTTGTATCCCGGTAATCAGTGTTTCTAGCTCGAAGATGAGGCGTGGCCACCAGTTAAGCGTCGCCTTGTAGATCTGCATCATCAACGTTGGCACAAATATCCCACATACAGTATCAAGCAGTGCCAGCGCCGTCATGAGTGCCGTACCGTCTGACGCGGGAATGATCTTTACGAGCGACGTTGTAAAGGTAGGGCCCTGTAATGCAGCCTGGGCCCTAAATGCTATCGCGGCCAGCATCTGAGATGACGTTTGGGCAGCCGAGATCCCGGAAAATCCAAGCAATCTTACGACGTTCCCCCACAAGAGGAACCGATAGTCCAGCTGGTCCACACCGGAAGGGTTAACCGCGTAGTACTTCGAGAGCCACGTTTGCAGGAACGGAAATCCACATAAGCCCCAGAACGTGGCCGACGCTGTGATAATGGTGAGAATGAGTCCGAAAATGTCGCTGCTCCACCCTAGATACTGCTTTGAGAACATAAACAGTGCACTCGAGCCTCCTTGGGCCAGTTCGGTGTTAGAGACTTGATTAAATAGTAGCACAAATGCTGTGACTCGAGTGGCCTTGTCTGTGATATGGCTGAATGAGAGGATGTGGAGACTCGAGAGCTGTTCACGAGCATATGCACGAGCCTTCGCCCAATTTCCCTTCTTGGGAGCTTCTGATGCATCTGTAACAGTTGTTCTGGCGCTTCCAGCAAACTGGTACTCTGGAATTCCAGTCATAACACTTGCAAACAGGGCAGAAGTGCCGGATAATCCCGCACATAGCAGAAGTAGATTCTTCACGCCATAGAGTCGAGCAAAGTACGAGCCCAGGCTGGGACTGATGGTTCCAACAAGGCCCATGATGCCTGTTGAGATCGATATGTATCGCGGGCGCAGCTCGGGCTCTGGAAATAGCTGTATTTGAGCGAGAAGTAGGACGTTGCTCGTGACAACAAACCCTCCAGCTAGTGCTTGGAACAGGTCACCTACCAGCAGCCACCAATACGACCAATTGGAAGACAACACAAAGCAATTGACGTAAAATGAAAGCAGCATCATGCTTATCATGGTCCCTGACCATGCGAAATTGGCCTTGTAGCCATAGCGCTGGCAGATTCCCGTGACTAGGGGCACCATGAGCAGCATGAGCCCACAGCTGAAAATGTTCTCGTACGCAAAAAAATGAGCGATTGTTTCGTTGGCGAAGTCGCTCGTTGCGCACTGGTCCAAGGGCACGCCAATGCTGCTGCACACCACATCGTAGGTTAGGTCTACGGTAGCGGGCATGAGGGCAAACAGGGGCCCGATCATAACGCAAACACAACTGAGGAGTTTTGCCGCTGCCTTGCGACGGTAATCTAGCGACTTCCATTCGCCCTCGAGCGGCGGCAGTGCGTTCACATCCTGCTGTGTCGTGCCCTCCACCTCGGCCTCCAGGAGCGGCTCGCAGCTTGTTGCGCGAACCGGCCCTAGCACTTCATTGTCCACCACTGCAATCATTCGCTAAAACGACCTCTAGTCCGCCTGTTTCTGGTGAGAAGGGGCCGTTACAGGCTTTATCTGTATATTGCGTGCTTAGGGTTGCTGCAGGGTTATGCATCCCAATGATGAGATGCCGCTCGTGCCAAATGCATGTGAGGACTGGATGCCCACGCCACCTTGTTATGACGTCCTGTGCCGGGAACAGGCCCTCTGGGAATAGTAAAGGAGATGCAATTTTATTCTAGAGACTATGTTTTGACCAAAAGCCTGCATGGTACCGGCTAGGATCAACCTCGCGAGCGGCCGCCGCTTATCTCAACCTTAATGTGCGAGAACCCTTATCATGCAGTGTTGTAATAGCAGTAAAGAAATTGAGTCCGCCCACTTAACTGAGTGTAGTCGCGAGGGTATCTGATAGTCAACAGCTCTTGGATCATATGTTCATAATAGTGGGCAACATTAGTGGACATAAACCGCTTGCCAACTTTTGATGGCAGGGTAGCGCCAGATAAGCCATCTGGATAAATAGAGTTAGTTTCCAAACCGAATTATATTCTGCTCGCGCGAAAGATCACTGGGAGCCTGCTTCGCCTTCATTTTCCGGATCCGCTTGCCCCCGCGCCGGCTCGTCTTTTTATCCACCGGTTTCGGCAGTGCCCGGTGCTGGAGGGACGGCGGCGGCGCCAACAGTTTGTCCATTCGCAACTCAATCTGGCGGCGCCAGATTCTTCCCTGGGTGTCATCTGCGCCAGAGCCGGCGGCGTCCATGCGCGCTGCAAGTACAGCCTTGGAGGCGATGATCCGCATGGCCTGCTTCTTATGCTGGGCCGGTGTCTGTACAACTAGAGGATCATCCAGTAGCGGCGACGTGCGCACGGACACAAGGTTGGCAGGACTGGCAACTGACAGCTGGCGCAGACTCCCCGTGTCGGCAATCAGCCGGGACGCGACTCGCGCGTCGAGAATCTGCGTGAGGTTCGGTGCGTCCGCCGATAGCGACGCCGCCGTCTCATTAACCAGTCTCTCGCGCTCGGCTATCAGCTGCTCCACGCGGTCACTAACGGCCTGCACCTCGGACCACGCAGCATCCGAGAGTCTAGTGCCGCCGTCTTCCGCTAGGCAGAGGCGCACTGCCATGACAGTAGAGCTGTCCAGGCCGCCGGACAGCGGATCGGGCTCGCCGGGAGCCACAGGCTCACAATTGGGTCCAAGCGTGCGAATTACTCGGGTTAGCTGTTGTGGCGATAGCGCAAGCGTCGCCATTTGCGGCGCGCGCGGAGCATAAAGCTGGTTCAGCTCGGCAGTCAGTGCTGCAATGTGAGACTTGAGGTTAAGCAGATCACTACTCGTATTATTTACCCCGGTAGACACGCGCCTACTCGGGGCGGTTGTAGCCACCGGCTCTTCATCGCTGATCCCGGCAAGAAGAGCCTCAATGTCGGCATCCATGGGACCCCGGCTCGGCGAAAGATGATTCTTGAGGGTATCGCGTGAACCCACGCTTCATCATCTGTAGATGGCTTGTGGGCCCTGCAGAGCAGTGTCAAGACGCTAGTGGGTCTAGAAGTGTGGTGAACTAATAGCCAGTTCCAGTCAGCTTCGACGCTGTCAGCCGTTGCATGCGGTGTATAAGATAATGTTCGTCATTTTAGTTATCGTGCAGTTAATTTGCAGTTACTTCGCAGTGCGAGCCTCCAAACTTAGCAGACGTAGGTGATGAACTCGCACCTCACGCCGAGTAATTCGGTATCTATAGATGAGCCGTCGGCAACAGTAAGCCAGGGGGGCGGTGCAAAACGTATGGAAACTGGGTAACGGGGTCAGTTATGGAATCAGTTATGGGGTCAGTTATGGGATCAGCTATGGGATCAGTTATGGGATCAGTTATGGGATCAGCTATGGGATCAGCTATGGTATCAGCTATAAAGCTCTATGATCGGACAAGACTGCCGAGCCCATTCCGCAGGCTTGTCGCAGGCCTGTCTCGGCATGTCCTGTCACATGTAATTGTGGGGCGAGGGGGTTTGTGGGTGGTGGTACAACCATAAACCTAGCGCGTAGTATCAACAATAAGAAACCAAAACACAAACAAAATAATTGGGCTTCCAGGAAGCTTGAATGCAGGACGCCAGCATGGATGCTCTGCCTGCCAGTTTCGAGAGGCGCCTTCAAAGTGTTTTGCGCGACATCCAAGAGGAGATCGCGCGGGGTGAGCAGCTGCTCGCCAAGCTGCGGCGCATCCAGGAGTCGACGCTCAGCGCCGAGCAGTTGCACCGCGAGGCGGCGCAATTGTGGATGAAGATAGGAAAATATTAGACCCAAGTCAGGCAATGATGCATCTGGATTTCGCGCGCTCGCGGCGGGGCTGCCCAGGGTCGCTGGGCGGCGGCGGCGGCGCGTCCGGTGAGGAGAACATGCGGAGTGATAGCGGAGGACGGAATCGACTTCCAGCGCGCGACTGCCCTCCGCTGTCTCTTCTTTTGCTAGCAGGCTTGCTCTCCGCCTCCTGCTCGGGGCTCTCGTGCAGTGGCGCGGGGCTCGGCGTGTCAGGCTTCTTGCGCAGAGGGCTGAGCACCGCCGCCACGCTCTCCTCAAACACACGGTCCACGTTCACGTTCAGCCGAGCAGAGCTCTCCACGTATGCAACAGCGCCCCATTCGTTGGCAGCGTCGCGCGCGTCCGCAGCGCTGACAAGACCCGACCCGAGCGTGCGGCGCAGATCGCTTTTGAGCCCAGCAAGAACAAACGGGATGTTCGGGCAGTAGAACCTGATCTCGGGAATCCACTTGTCCTTCACGTTGAGCAGGGAGATCGGCGAATCGATGCTGAAGCACACGACAAACACGTTTGTTTCCGGATACGAAATGGCCCGCAACCGATCGTAGTCCTCCTGGCCCGCGGTGTCCCACAACGACATCTCAATAGACAGCCCAAAGCACTGCACGGGCTTCACGTCGTTCTCAAACACGGTCGGCACGTAAGCCTCCGGGAATCCGCCCCGGACGTACCGCGTCAAAAGAGACGTCTTGCCGCAGGCACCGTCGCCCACACAAACGACCTTGACCGTCATGTCGGGCTTGCTGCGCGCAACAGAGATCGAGGAATGCAGGCTCCTGATCGACTGCGCTCGCGCGGGGCCCAGCGACTCGGCCTCCAGCGACGAGTGCTGGGTCAATGAGCGCTGCAGCGAGACCGAGGACGCCCCGTAGGGCTGGCTCAAGAACGAGCGACGCTTCTGGGCTCGCAAGTCCATCCGCAACCCTCTTCAGCGAACCAGATCCCCTCGTCGTCAAGGTTGGCCGATCTCAACAGTAATCATGGCTCATTACTCATGGCAGCTGCAGATGGTTGTCTCAGATGCGTACGTGCGCATTTGGGTGCGCTCTCAAAAACCCAGCATTTTTTGCTTTACCAGATGCGCTGTATCGTTAGTTAGGTTTAAATTTATGAATGCTACTGGATGCTTCAAGCCTCTGCTGCGCCATCTAGATGAGTGGTTTCTACATGTGACTACGAGCACCCCATGCAGCCAGTTGTCGAGGTCAACGCATGCGTTCTTCTCGTTCCGTTCATCTTGTAGCACGTACAGTATTGGATTTATAGGGGCGTTATGTTGATATACATGGCTTCTTAGCAGACGTATTGCCGAAAAGGTAGTAGTTCTAGACCATCGGATAAGAACTTCTCCATAACATATGGGCATGATGGCGCACCGCAAGCACGAAACCGAGCTCTATCACAAAGGACACCGTCAGTGAAAGACTGAGAAATGCTGGCAGGAGTGTCACTGGGTTTATATCTTGCCAGTATTCACACCAAAATCGAGTAAAGCTCCATCCAAATAGGGACATTATGAAATCTCCCTTCAATAAACAAATCAAACGCCGCTCTTCTTCTTTGCACAAGGACAGTTCAGTGAGGACGCCAGCTTTCCGTCCGCTGAAAGTCGCTGCGCTCCACTGCTCCTGGTCATTAGGTGGGGCGCCAAGTGACGAACACGAAGAGAATCCTTCAAGAAACTCATTCAATGAGTCTTGGTTCGGCGAGTGTTCTGTTAAAGCCACCATCTGGCCGTAATAACGCTGCTTTCCAATGTACACCTTGTACGTGTTGTTTAAGTCTTTCAAAGATACGAGTCCTAACAAAATCATGATGGAATGAACAATCGATACTCCGAAAAAGGTGAAAAAACCCAGGGGCCAACTGTCACACAGAAACGGGATTGACCATAGCAAAAGGCCCATCGAGAGTGACACAAAAATAGCCTGTACTTCAAATAATAAGTGGTCTATTCTGTCTGAGAGTATGTTGCAAACTGTGTTCTTTTCATATTGAATAGATTGAATGCGATCAGCAATACAAGCCTCTGAGATACTCTCTTGTTGCCTCTGATCATATCCATTACGTTCTTGGTGTGTCGGAAGCACTTCAGTAACTGGGCCAGGAAACTCATTCGCGGGCTCATTCCCCGGCTCACCCTCGGGCTCATCCGCAGGCTCATCCCCGGTTTTGTGAATCTGCTGTTCTGCGATGGTGACGCCGTCCAGTTGCGGCGTAAACGGCATATTACACTTCGGATCAGCAGCAGGCGATTCATGCATTTCGTCGTGTTTGCCTTGATTCGAGGTACTCTGGTTATTCCCACGCTGTAACCGTCGACCATGGATCGCGTGAGCTGGTTCTGAGGTCCGTGAGCTTCTAAGGCTATCAGACTCGTTGCTTGACATCACCGATATAACTTCAAGAGATTCATCGTATTTGTATAGTCTTTCGCCCAAATCAATCTCTGGTATGTCAATTTCGCAAAAGGGCTCACCTGTTGAATCGACATCGCCGTCTGAGTTCGCATCTGTTTGGATAGTTGGATCGTGCTCACGCAGTGCTGATCTCACTCGGGCAGCCCAATCACGCCAGTCGTCAGCGCTGTGCAGCTGCGGCTGTTCAGCGACGAGCGCGCCTAGATATTCAACCACTGCCTCCGACATGTATTCACACAGGGTATCGATTCTATGATCCAAGGAATTGTCGTCCACATAGGTAAGCCTATGGTATCGCATTGCCTCCTCATAGAACCTGTGCCAGTCCTTGAAGTTGTACTTGAAGGGGCGCACTACCTGAGTCTGTTCGCTCACCATTTTGAGAGGTACGAATTGTGCGAAGTGGAACGGCAGTCGAGCTATTTAAGACGGAGCATTTTCGAAAACTGCCCCATTAGGCGGTCTACTCAGATAGGTAAATTTGGTTATAACCCCGACGAAATTTCTTACCAACACGAAGGAGAACTCAAAAAATGGAGGAAACAAACGAAAGAAGAAAGGAAAGAACTGCTTAGTTTTATTTTATTTTTTTTTTTTTCTATGTAGACTAGCTGAGGCCAAGAAAAAGCCAATAAATGCAGCACCTATTGTACAAGACTATATTCCTCAGCTCGGATTTTCGAACAAGTTTGGGGCGTGCACATCAACTTTCTCTATATCAGCGTAGCCTCCAGAGGTTGTGGGCCGATCATCACGGAAAATCGGCTGAAGGATCAGCATAATCAGCATAATAACTAATTGTTCTCAGCCGCGACGCCGGCACGGATGCATGTGTATGTAATATGTAAGCAGATCCCCCGCATACAAGGGGACGAGTTATCAAACGTGGCTCGCGAATGGCACTAGCGAATCGCCCTGCATCCCGGATAATCCGCGGTTTTCTTCCACCCGGTGACTTTTGCAGCAAACTACAGGGGTCTTATGCGACTTAGTTGGCGGCCTGGAGCTTTTCAGGTAAATTACTTTCTAATCTTGGCGCTCGACGCTTGATAAAGATCAAGTCGCGCTGTGGTAACGAGGAACCTATGGCAAGGGTTATCTGCAGGCCGCCGCTAGTCAATTGCGTCATCAACCCTGCAACGGGACCCACGTGGACCATTACCAGACAAATCTTAGTCGGTGAGGGATATATTTACAACCGAAGTGCAGGCGAGAGAGAAAGACCCTAGAATAGGTCAGATCAAGCCCTGCGTATCGTCGGTGGGGATGTGGTTCGGTTTGGCACTTTAGATAATTTGTTAATGTAACTGGCTGTACAGCACAGGCTCGGCGTGCAGCAGCAGTAGATAAAAGCGTTCTATACACCGGATCTTGGTGAATATTGACGGCTGCAAAACTTGGGATTTGTAGCACAGCGGCCCGAGAATGGTCCGAAGCAGGTTCACTACGCCTCCTTTCTCACGCGTCCGTGGGGGCTAGGTTTCACGATTGGAGGTCCATCGAGGTCCGAGTCGGGACAGAGCGCTTTAAAGCGGCGGTGCAGCCTCCTCTTTCGATGCCACCCACTCTGATGGACGCCGGAACAAAGGATGAGGGCCATTATGCCAGCCGCATGAGTCCCTGGCGCTACTGGTGCCGCGAGAAGCTGCTGACCGTGATCCGCGCAGAGACCCCCGTACTTGCGCGGTTGCAGGACGCCGTACGGCGGCCGTGGCTCGACCGATACTTCGCTGTTTCGGCAAACATGGGTACCCACACGTTCTACATGGTCATGCTGCCCATCTTCTTCTGGTACGGCAACCCGGTGCTCGGCCGCGAGATCATCTGGGTCCTCGCGCTCGGTGTGTACGCGTCGGGCTACGTGAAAGACCTGCTGTGCCTGCCGCGGCCGCAGAGCCCGCCGCTGCACCGTATTTCCATGAGCGGCATGGCCGTGCTCGAGTACGGCCTGCCCAGCACCCATACCACAAACGCCATCTCGGTTGCGCTGCTTCTCCACAAGTACTATCCGAACAGCGCTCTCATCAATTGGACAAACGTGTGGCTGCTAGTGACGCTCGTGACGGGCCGCCTCTATAACGGGATGCACGGCTTCTTGGATATCATTGTTGGTGCGCTGTGCGGGCTTTTTGCGTCAGGCCTGCGCGAGTTCATGCTCGCCCACACGGACGAGCAAGGCTCGTTTCTCGGCCGTATCGTGCTCACGGCCATTCTTCTTCTCGCTATCCTTGTCAACCCGGAGCCCGTGGACAACTGCCCGTGTTTTGACGACAGCGTGGCCTTTGTTGGAACGGTCATTGGCATGATCTGGGTTCTGGCAGCGCCGTTCCGTCCCTGTGTACATTTCGATGCGTCGAAGTACTCGCCACAGTACGTTTGGGTAGCTGCCCTAGCACGGTTTCTCGTCGGTGTTGTTGCAGTGGTGCTGTGGCGCACCCTGTCCAAGCGGATACTTGTGCGCATTTTGCCGCCGATATGGCGAGCAATCGCTAAGTACGGCATCGAGAACCCGCGTCGGTATTTCCTGCCGGCGTCCGACTACACGCGGGTCCCGTCAAACTTGCCGGACGACAGCGTGCCTGACTCTCCTCAACAGATTGCAGACATTCTGCGCAACGTGCGCAACTCGCGGGGTCGGTCTGTGTCCATGGGGCCTCAGTCTGAAGTAGACGTGTACGAGCTGCAGGCCCAACACCATGACGAGAAGGTCAACCTCGATCATGTCGAGCAGTCGCGCCTGCGATACGATATCGAGGTTGTGATGCGGTTGCTGTGTTACGGGGGTATTGGCCCCATGGTGGTCTTGGTCTCACCATATCTTTTCCACCTGTTCGATATATGAGAACAAGACGCCAGTCGGGCGTGCATTTTTTACGGCCGTGCATGCTGCGATAACGAGTCTTGACGATCATCCGATATCACTCAGCGATCTGGGATTCAGTAGCTCTCCTGTTGGCAGTTCTGGACGCGCATTTTGCCTCAACTGAACTTACCTGAATCTCCTTTTTATTATACCAGTACATTTCTCATACTAGTGTTATAACTTTTCAAGCGAAACCTTTCTTACGACTTCGAGCGAATCCTTCTTTTATGTATTGGCCTACGACTTCGAGCGGGACTTTTTCTTATGACTGGGACCTACGGCCTCAAGCGAAACCTTTTTTAGTGGCTTCAACCTACGACTTAGAAGAAACAATCGCATTATGCTCACCGATACATAAACCTGTGAAATATGTTTGCCCAAGATATGTTTGCCTAGGCATTCATTCCCGAAGCATTTCCTCCTTCTTCAGCACGTCCTCATAGCCACTGTCTGCTTTAAGCAGCTGCTGCTTGAGATCCTGGACTTCTCCGCGTATCTCTTCGATCCCCGCTGCAGCGCTCCAAAAATTGTTGTCGTCAACTTTGATCTGCTCAGTCCCGGCTAACTCTTTGATCTTGGCCAGCGTCCACTGTGCTCGCTCCACATCGTGCCATTTCGCCGCGGCCCACATGTTTATTAGCAGCAGATTCATGGTCACGGTAGGTGTGTGCTCCATGATATAAGTCAGGTCCTGTTTCCTGTTGAACCGTAAGTATCCACTGGCCAGCAGAAGGATAGCAGCCGGGTCCTTACCATTGAAGTCAGGCGCATCAAACTTGTGTTGAAACGCACGCCATTGGTTGCGTTTCCACTTCACTCGCTTGGCCAACTCGCCAAACCTTTGAGCATCGTTCTTGATCAAGGATAGTTCTAAACACAGTCGGTAGGTCGAAGTGCTGAATCCCGTCTGTCGCGACATGAGAAGCGTCTCCATGACGTCCACAGCAGCATCAACAAGCTTTGCGTTCAGCAGCCACCGGATCATGCGGTGGTAGTCGCTAAGCTTGACAACTTGATGCGTCGCCATGAACTGGGCCACCTGTCCCAGTAAGAGCTTCGATTCTCGCCCTTGGGCTTGAACCGGCGGTCCTAAAAGCTTGTACAGCCTATCTGATACTCGCGAGGAGCTCATATACGCGGCCGGCGGCTGGGCGTCGCGCAGGTCAACGTACTCCTTCAGGTACTTGGCACCGTCCTGCTCCAACTCCTCCTCGAGCAGGGCGCGATTCGTCTCATCGTGCACAAGCAGTCTCTCGGCAATCTTGCGAGCAGCCGCCTCGAGCTTCGTGCGCTCGACACGCGGAGGGCCGAAAAATGCGTCCATGCCGGGCTCGCTGAGATCAAGACCATAGTAGTCCGTGTGCTGGGGTATAAACCGGGGAGAAGCCTGCGAATACTGTCTCAATGCGACCCTTCTCGCCACGATCCGGCATTGGCACTGGAGACAGCGCATACGCGTAGCCCTGTCTGGATTCACGAGCGCCCTCGGAGGCCCACATAAGGTGAAACCCCTGGGCAAGGAAACAGGCCCCTCGGACGTGCAGTGCAGCGCGACGCCAATAGCGAAGCAGCAATTAAACTCCCATATTTGCAGCTTGATTCATACGTTCTACTTTCGGCAGATAGCTCAATCACCCTCTGTTCCGAGCGGGCCTGGCAAGTCCTCCTCACCCACACTTCCGCATCGAAGAGGAAGGGTGTTCACACCATAAGGCCAGGATCTCGTCTTCACTCAGTGTTCTACTGAGAGGACTTGTACATGCTGGCTTTGGAGTTCAAAGCCGACCTGGAAGGCGTGTCAGAATTCGGCATTGTCGACTCGCCCGAGGCTGCGTACTATTTCACGTTCAAGGTGGAGTGCAACAACTGCCATGAGGTCCACCCGAATGCGGTTGGCTTCAACTTGCATGAGCTCAAGCCGCTGCAGAACAGCCGCGGCAGTGCTCACTTTGCGATGAAGTGCAAGTTCTGCGGCAAAGACAGCAATCTCACGGTGGAGTCGAGCAAGCTCGGGGTTTATAAGGCCGGGAGCAAGCCGCAGACAATGGCAACGTTTGATTGCCGGGGACTCACGCTAGTAGAGTTCATTCCTCTCGGCGAGTTCTGGGCCGTGGGTGAAGAATCAAACACGAAATTCACCCTCACCTTCGAGGACAACGAGTGGTACGACTACGATGAGAAGGCTAACCAGGAAGTAAGCATTACCGGAACACAATGGACCATCACCAAGACCAAGTAGGTGTTGTCCAATACCGATTAAATACATTTAGATATAAGCGTAGCAGAACGGGCTTGGTACCGACATGACCATGTTCTGGGAAACATTTCTGAGTGCTGTTCGTATCAGCACTAGTAGCAGCCCTTTGATACCACTTGATCCAGATCGGCCTAGTTCAATTACTTTCTCGCCCAGTTGGTTATAAGCTAAACGTCATGGCATTTACCAATTCGACTACGCTTTTGGTTTAGGTACACGCGCGGCTCGTGTCTGTGTCTGCCCACTGATGTTCGGTGAATAGTATAAGTCACGACCTTTCTTGTGAACCGGATCCTGTAATAGAATAGAGCGACGGAACTGGTTCTAAAGGTCGCTGGCCACAGCATGCGCAGACATACAAAAGATTAGAACCTAGTATTAGAACCTACTTGCAATCTATTAACCTGTTAACTATTGCCTATTCTGCGACCCGTGGCGGTTGCGGATGCTATTGCAAACACTTGGTCTCATTAAAGAGTTAGCCGTGCTCATACAAAAATTCGGATATAAAGGTGATGTCGTCAAGGGATATTCCGAGGATTGACACAAACCTATAAATAATCACTGCACTTACCTTCTGTGACGTGCTGGCGCCCTTTGTTGCGCTCTTAAGCAGAGGAGAAAAGAACCACGGTTGGGTGGTGCCCGGGTTTTCAGCTGGCCGGTGGCTGAGGTAGGGGTAGCGACTTTTCATTTTGCGTTCTTCAGATCGATATTTTTTTGTCATGAAGCTCCTTACGACGAATTTCGTGCAATGCACGGTGAAGTCGTGTGCGCGATCCACCGAGGCATTCCCGCTGAAATACGAGAACTGCGAGCTTGTTCACACAGACCTTGATTACGACCCACAATTCATCGTCAACGTGCTGCCCAAGATCGACTGGCCCGCATTACGGGCCGTGGCGGCTGACCTTGGCAACACAAGTCTTCCCGAAGCGAAGCCCGAGATCACCGATGGCAACGACGAGATTGCGCGCCAGCTGCACGCGCTGCTGCTCGAGACGCAGATCCAGAATGGCGTCATGACGTGCCGTAACTGCGGCCATCTCTATCACATCAAGAACACAATACCAAACTTCCTTCTCCCTCCCCACCTTGCATGAATTGAACCCGAGCCTGCAAGTATTTACTGTAGTTTTAGCGTTATCCTCCCCACACAAGCATATTTCGTCGTTTCATCACTTCGACGGGCAGCCATAGCGTGCCCTAACCCATATGCTTATGGTATATAAGCATCCCCATCCGCAGCCTCGCGCCCGGCTTCTTTCTTCCTTGGCTTTGGACGAGTTCAGTCCCGGCCGGGACGGCTCCTGCACGCGTTACCGCATTCTTCTGGTTTTATTATCTACAACATACGGCTTATTACTGTCGTGGCACGCCGCCCTTGGCGTATGCTTGGAAACGGGCAATTGTGTCACCCTTAGGGTCTTTATGATGCGGTTCCCTTAAAGAACTCGCACTCCGAATGCCGCGCTACAGCCGCGAACGTAGTCCAAAGTCCGCTCTCTTTGGGGTGGCTCAGTAGTCATGCCCATTGGGGGGAATCCTTTTTTTTTGGGTAAGTTCAACATCAAGTGTAGCAATTGGGGAGTCTTGCCTAGGTTACAGCCGGGTGTAGGGACTCAAGAGGTGCGTGTTACTAACCTTATTGCGATTTCCAGCATAGCGGTTAAATAGCAGTGATATAGCAGTGGCAGATGCCGCTGTGACGCTGCTTTTAGAAGTAGGTTGCTTAGGCTCTAGATATATGTGGCACAACACTAGACGTACAAGTCGGCAAAGTCGGCTAGAAGGAGCGGCAGTGAGCTTAGTTGTTATTTCTTGGTCCTTAATTTAGAGTAGACTCTTAAGAGCTGATGCAGAGTAATAATAAGATTCAGTTCAGAAACTTGTTCGAGGATCCTGAATATCTGTAACCCCCCATTATTATCTACAGCTACTTCCGAAGTACAAAGTTCGGAGAAATGGGTAAATAATTGCCAAGAAACAAGATTGGTAGCCCTACTTGTTGTCACCACAATCGGGTATCTAAGGCGAAAACTTCAGCACCTAAGGCACTCTTCCATCAGGGATAAGCTAAACGTGTTCACTAGCGACTGATTCGGCGATAACCTCCTGTAATCTCGTCGTGCGGCGCTTTCCGTACTCGAGTGTTTCGTACGATTGGCACAGGTCAGCAGGCCACCAGGACAGCGAACAGCCCGACCTCAAGACACTAAAGTTCATACAACGAATGAGGAGGCATTAAGAGTACATTGACTCTCGTCTCCTGGAAAGCGGTCTTCAAGTCGAGGCTTTTCCCCGTTCATCTTAGCTTATGCCAATTAATTGACTTACATACAGTGCCACGCTGAACACATGTGTATGGCGGCATGACATGGAGTCGTGCATATCAGAGGCTCACAGCTGTAATTGCATCCGTGCAGATCACGCTGCATGGAGAATGTTAATAACGCGTTGGCTCAAGTATATTACGATTATTACACTCAGTGCATGGTCGAGCTAGGCTGTTGAGTACTACTCGGCGGGCAAGCACGTTATGTTTCGGGATTCACTATTTATAACGAAATGTACATACTTGTTGCTTGAAGTTATTGCGCTTCTTTACATGCTGAGCTTCACCTGCATGAGCTTCGCCTGTATATGCGTTGAAGAAAGATATTCCATAAGTCCTTGAGAAATCCCTCTCATATAACATATATGTTATAGAAAAGGATCCACCAAGTTGTGTAAGTTCACCCCAACACAAAGCTTAGCGATTGAATGGGATAGCTTGATAGGTTCCAACTACTATGACACGGACAATAAACCAGAATATGGGAGAATTTAGATATAGTGCTGAATTGGTAAAAGATTGGTGGCAGTTCATACAAATCTGTCGAGAGTCTATAGCTCTAGTTAATCTAGGGGCTTGGGAACTCTCGGGTGATACCTATAATCGACGGTTCAGACCTCATTATCTGCCCACCGCGGGGAAAGAATAGTCTCCCTCTCACAGTTCATTGAGCTACAGAGCTCTAGAGATATGAGCTACATAAAGTCATGACAAAAACGGTGGATAGCGCATCCAATCAGGAACAAGCGCCTTGGTCCAAAGTCCGAAGTGCGGGTCATCGTCGTAAGCGGGGGTGACTAAGAATGCACAATGCGCCTAACCCGCACCATATCTTTGTCAACGTGCAGAAACCGTTAGCAATCGTGCATAATCACGTATAGACTGCAATAAACAGAGCCCCGAAGTCTTAGCAATCCTTGCTAAGCACAGTTTGGTCGAGACCCCGGTGTCATAATGGAACAGTCGAATGCCGACTTAGCTGAAAAGTATAAAAGGTGCTTCAAAATGCTCGAGGTTTAGACTACAGACTCATATTTGCACAAGTCCTTCATCTCTCTTCACTAAACATGTCTCTTATCTTTACTCCCGTCACTCTCGGAAGCATCGAAGCTAAGAACCGGGTCTTCATGGCCCCATTGACACGCGGTCGTGCCAGCCGTGACCATGTCCCGACGCCTATTATGGTGGAGTATTACACGCAGCGTGCCGGCGCCGGCGTCATTGTCACGGAGGCGACTGGAATCAGCCAAGAGGGCCTAGGATGGCCCTATACCCCGGGCATATGGTCTCAGGAACAGGTTGATGCATGGAAGCCTATTGTGGACTCTGTTCATCAGCATGGAGGTAAGATTGTCAGTCAGCTCTGGCACATGGGACGGGGTGTGCACAGCAATGTGACCGGGCAGCAGCCTGTTTCTTCATCGGAGACATCCTACCCAGTTCCTCTCCACACTTACATCGGTAAGCTTCCCGCTGAGCAAGCGCACGCTTTGACTCATGACGAGATCCAAAGAGTGGTCAACGACTACCGGGTTGCAGCCAAGAACGCTATTGCT
>JAJMJC010000041.1:0-57888 GCA_030563545.1 Entelexis stigmatis
ATCTGGGACTGGGTTGATTGGTGAAAGTGGTCTCTCTCAATCACAAACATCGATCAGCACTGGCTACACAAGCACTGAGCACACAATCGGACTTAGCAGTGTGGTATCAGGACCGAGTAACGCCGTGAGCTCTTCTTTGCCTACTATCGTTGGCTCAGGTGGTAGTAAAGCAGTTAGTACTCGGCCTGTTACGAGTTTTGGAACATTCATCACTAGTGGAATCTTGTCAGGACCTAGCTCAACTGGCACTATTCTTCCAAGCTCTGGCGCAGGCTTCAGTAGTAACACGGGTGGTAGTAGCAGGAGAACCGGTACGAGCTCGGAGATAGCCAGTGGTAGCTCGTCAGGACCTAGGTTGATAAGAACGGCCACCTCTGGTTCTGCCATCGATTCAAGTTACAATGTCGCTAGCAGCGAAACTGTTAGCAGCAGCAGCTCAGGATTCAGCTTCACCACCAATCCAGCTGGAGTCGCCGTTACGGCCTCCAGCAGCACAGGTGCTAGTCCTATCATCACCGGCTTCGGCTCCAAGGCGACTAGTATCAGTGGTGTCAGTAATAATTCAGAAACCAATTCAGCTGATTCGATGGCCACCGGCACTAATACAGGTTTTAGGAACACGGTCTCTAGCTACAGTACGACAGGCACGGGGTTCGAGTCAGCTAGTGTGGGTACCAGCCTCGGTCCCTCAAAGTCGAGCGAAGCTGGTTCGGTGACCACGGGCCCTGGTACAGGTTCTAGCAATACCCGCTCTAGCCACAGTACAACGCGCACCTACTGGGAGACGACTAGCAGAGGTGTCAACAGTGGTTCTTCAACAATAAATTCCCGCATTCCTGTGACCCCAGACCCTGTATCAGGTACTATCACAGGCTCTATCTATAGCTCGATAGACACGGGATCCGTGAAAACTAGTATTGGTGCCGTCGGTATCTCTTTGAAAACTAGTTTAGCTGGTATCATGACTACTGGCACTGGTAAAGGTAGCAATACCGGCTCTACTCACCATATGGCAGGTACAGGTCCCGAGACAATTAGTGCAGGTGTCAAAGGCGGTTCTTCGTTAACTATGCCGACAGTATCTGTAGCTCTAAGTACTTTCACAGGTGCTAGCTACAAGAAAACAGGCGCAAGCTTCGAGACGAGTAACAGTGGTACCAGCAGCGGCTCTAGTTCAGGCAGTTCCGAAATCACTTACATGAATTCAGGTACCTACAAAACTAATACAGACTTGAACTCCGAGTCAATCTGGGTTGGAGCTAGCAGTGGTCCTTCAATAGCTGGTTTACGTGTTTCCGTTACTGCTAGCACTATTACGGGTACTGGCAACACCAAGACAATTACGGGCCGTATTGTATCTACTGGCAAAACTAGCGGTGCAGCAAGGACTAGTTTAAGTGACTCTATGAGCACCAATACTGTGAAAGGCTCTGGTAGCATCAGAACCGGCACGGGCTTGGAGATAACTAGCACCGGTACAAATGACGTTTCACCAGGATCTAGCTTAAGTGGCACTAGTAAGGGCTGGATTGATACCACTTCCAAGGTAAGTGATGTTGGTTTCGATGCTTCAGAAACCGGTTCTTCTATCATAGCTACAAGAACAAGCACCGTTGCTGGCGTTAAGTATGGCGCATCAACTGCTACCGAAACTTTTTCGAGAAGTTGCGGCATTCAAGGTTGTCTGTCCGAGGCCTCTACAGTTTCTACTAGAATCTTAGCCTTTAGTGCTAATGAGTCACTTACTGGCCCAGAGGCCGCATCGATTTTTGTGGCGGGACATGATTCTCACTCACTCCTAAAAGGGTCCGCCACTGTATTTTCAAGACAATCGGACCAACCAGTAGCTAGTTCGACGGGACCTAAGAGCACACCAGGAATAAAGTCCGCCCCCTCGGCAAATGCGGCTTCGACCTCAAAACCGGGTATTCTCGCTACGGTCTTCTGTCTGGTGTTAATAGCCTTAGCATGAGCGAATGCAGTGGCTCTTCCTGCAGTGGAATCACTGAATTTCAATCACAAATTTATCTATGCATTCTATCTTTGTTTTCAATTGCATCGATGCTATGCACCCTGAATGGAAATGGCCGAGAGAGATGTGGCTTGCCATGTTTAACGAGCTTATAATGAGACTCAAACTATCCGATAATTCTCTCATATATTCACCTACCAATGGCATGCCTCTTTCACAAAACTTAATCAGTGGAAGGTTCACGTTGCTTGACGATTTCCTGTCAAACTACATGAGTGCGTGACACATTTGGTACCACTAGTCACAGAGTACCCGGCATCCAGGAACCAATAAATACTGGCTGGAAAATTAATCCAGACTATGCAATCCTAAGGGTAATTAGTTCTTTACTGATACATCGGACTGTGCATTTCACATGTCTGTTTCACGCGATGGGCCTCGCTAGCGCTGTCATAAGATCACGTGTAAATATACGTCAGCTACTTTATCAGAGTGAACTCAATATGTGATTTATGGTCAATCGTATATATGAGTTCTGGGCTCTATACATCTATTTATTAACCCATTATTCTGCTTATTTGGTCTGTTGAGCCTTCAAGGACGAAATTAGATTCCTACTGGCTGTAACCAAGGTTCAGTTGCTGGAGAGCCTTGATTTGCTGACCTTTAAGCGGTCACATTACCAACCACCGCCACCTACAGCGCAGACGTGCTTCTTTACGGCGAAATTTGGGAAGAGGGTCTATAGCGCGGCGTGACTGTTGCTCAACACGTCCGTTCAGTGTCTGCGGAAAACGCGCCGAGTTCTGGAGCGCTTCCTAAAGAGGCAAAACCCTGATAACCCTAGAGCGATATTCTCAGATTCACACAGCGGCTATAAATGCATGATGCAGGTGAGTTCAACAAGTATCGAGACCTGATGTCTGCTTCTGAATCCGAGCCTGTGCATGGCGCGCCGTCCAAGGCGGTAGAAGTTACCCTGCTTCCGCCTCACCAACAACGCGGTGCTTCGACTTTAAAAGGTTGGTTCACCACAACTGCTCCGGCCACGTTTGACAAGGTTGCTGCAGTATCGGCAGGACTGGGTGTCCTAATTGGCATTGGACTGTGTTTGTCCATATTGAACCCGTCAGCGGGAATGTACATGGTCGCAACAGGAATTTTCCACCTGTTGGAATTCTTGATCACGGCTCGGTTCAACCCGGCAAAGATTGGAATGGCGTCGTTTCTGCTAACGAATGGTGTCGAGTACGTTCTTGCCCAGCTTCTGGCCGCAGCTGAGTTTGCAGTTCGCCAACACTATGGCCGGTCTCCACTGCGGCTTACCTTTGGTACTGGACTTCTCATGGTGGTTTGTGGCCAGATGATTCGGAGCGGTGCCATGGTCCAAGCTGCGGCTAGCTTCAGTCATTTTCTTCAAAACCAGCGCAAAGAGGACCATGTGCTGGTACGGCATGGTTTCTATGGGGTGGTACGTCACCCATCATACTCTGGGTTCTATCTGTGGGCGGTCGGCACCCAAATTATGCTGGGAAACATAGTGTCCACAATTGCCTTTGCCACTGTTTTGTTGCACTTCTTTAAGTTGCGAATCCGTGAAGAGGAACCGTCGTTGGTGAGATTCTTCGGGAAAGACTATATAGACTATCGCGCAGCGGTCTGGTCAGGTATTCCGTTCATTAAATGAGTCTTTGTTGCCATCGTTTTGCGCCACTGGCAGGAAGGCCAGCACTGTCCGAACAGGGGTAGCTCAATTTACTATACAAAGAGTCAGGATCAGATTCGTTTGGTCGCATTAATCATTATATTTACATGGCTGCACAACCTGGTACCGAGCCCGCAGTAGACCGGTGTGCGTGCCACTGGCCGTCAAACGCGCCCCCTTCGTCCTTATAGGACGAGTGGCTGCGGGAAGTTTGCTCATCACTAGAGTCATGATAAGTTGGCAGTTCTGTCTCGGTAATGATGTCGTGGTCGACGTCAATTCCCACGTCAGCATCGATATGAGCGCGGTTGCGCTTTGTGTCTGCTGGCTCGGCAAGCGTGTCATCACTGCGCTCGCCCTCGTCGTCCTCGGGGCTCAGAAGAACCGCCATGCGGTCGAGAATATGCTCATCGACCGCATCTGGGAACATAATATCCACCTCTATGTACAAGTTGCCGACGGTCTGCTCTCCATTTCGGTCTTCCACAATCAAGCCCTCGTCGGGAATGCGTAGAATATCGCCTGGTTTCACAATCTCGCCCCGAGGCACTGTGGGCTTCAGGACTCGGCCATCGAGGTGAGTAACAAGCCCGCGCGAGAAGCCCGTTAATGCTTCTTTCAGCGAGATCTGCGCAGTCGTATATAAGTCGGACCCCAGCCGGCGGAACCTGGGATGAGTCGGGTTGACAGCAATCTCAATAACCAAGTCACCCGTGGCCTTTCCAGGTGCCTCATCCGCCTGGTTCTCCACCACGATACGATGGTGGTTCTTGACTCCTTTGGGCACATACACTTCAATCAGGCTCTTGATGTCCTGCACCTTAGAACCGTGACAACGCTTGCAAAGGTCCTTGTTTCGAAATACTTGTCCCTCGCCCCTACATACAGGGCACGGCACCGTTTCGGTGGCCACGAGCCCGGGCCCCACCATGCGTGTCCTCTTCGTGGCGCCCGAGCCGCGGCAGTTCGCGCAGCTGCGCTTACTGGCCTTGGGGCGACCACCCGTGCCATTACACCGCCGGCACAGCACCTCGCGCTGCGAGCTCAGCTTCAGCATCTTGCCGCGGTACACGTCCTCAAGCTCGAGCTCGATCTCGATGATGGCGTCCTCCGTGCGGCCGGCATTGCGCCGCGGCTCGGCTCCTTTGAATTGCGGTGGTGGCCCGCCAAATTCGGCTCCAAAGTCGAACCAGTCGCGGCTGAAAAAGTCGTCCTGCGCCGCCGACTGGCCGGCATAGAAGTCCTGCCAGCCCGAGGCACTGAACTGGCTCTGCGCGTCGTACAGCATGCGCAGCTCCTCATTGGCCAGCGTCTCGTATGCCTCACTGATGCTCTTGAACCGGATCTCCGCGGCAGGACGGTCTGCCTCAGGCACTTTGTCCGGGTGATGGCTCAACGCGAGCCGCTTGAATGCCTGCCGTATTGTGACGGTGTCAGCATTCCGGTCGACTCCCAGAATAGCATAGAAGTCGCCCTCCATTGAATGACTCTGCTATAAATCCAAACGCTCCTGATTCTTCCGCTATCCAGCCCAAACTTCGCAGCCAAGAAACGATAGCGAATTTCCTCGTGCTGCTTTGGGGGCCAAGAGTCACAAGAGCGTCAATCAAAATAAAGACATTAGACCCTCCGGCCAGGGTCTGGGCTAGGGCAGACCCCGGCCGACCCCGGCTGACTTTAGCAGCGGCGGCTGCTGCTGGCGTGCGCCGTGCGCGCACGAGGGTGGGCTTTATTATGTACGACTGTTACAGTAGGTGTGCTTGGGTGCGAAGACAAGGTAATGTGGGTGCCTCGTTGTGGGCAAGGGCAAGGGACACGGGGCTTGGGCAGGAAGTGCGGCGTACCTGCGCGAATCAATGAGGCCGGGCGGCCATCCATCAGACGCGGAAATGTCGACGTACCTGAAGCGAGCATACGGGGCGGCCGATTATGCCAAGTTCCGGCCGACTTATCCGCCGTCCCTGTTCAAGCACATTCTGAGCTTCCACAACCAGCACAGCGGGTGCGCCCCCGGCGTTGGATTCGCAGTGGACCTGGCATGTGGCCCAGGCCAGGCCACGGAGATGCTGGGCGGTTTCAGCACCAAGGTTCTCGGCATTGACCAGTCGGCGGGCATGATTGAGCAGGCCAATGCAAAGAATCTCGCGCATCCTCAGTTCGAGTTCAAGGTCGGCACCGACCGCGAGCTAACCAAACTAGTGGAGCCGGGCTCCGTCGACCTGCTAACAGTGGCCCAGGGAGCCCATTGGTTTAACTATCCCCAGTTCTGGCTCGACGCAGCACACGTCCTGAAGCCCCGCGGAACACTGGCAATTTGGGGGTATTGGACGTTCGCGTTCCCCGAGTACCCGGCCGTGGCGCCGATTATAGATGCGTTCGCACACGCCGAGGACCAATGTGGTCCTTATTGGGACGAGGGCCGTGCCATTCTGGACAATGGATACAAGGAACTCGCAGAATCCATCCCATACGACCTGTTCTCCGACGTCGAGTACCGGGTTAATCAGTTCAGCGATTCAGGATCCGATCAGGCGTATGACCTCGTGCGCCATGACGTGCCTGTGGCTGCGGTCATTAGTATGCTGCGCACATGGTCGGCCTACTTCAATTACTGTCAGGCCAATCCAAATGCGCGCGACCTGGTAGACCAAGTCATGGAGGATATAACTGCTGCAACAGGGCTCCACGAGGACAGCCAGGTGACAGTAAAGTGGAATACTGTTTATCTGCTTGCCTCGAGGAAGCCATGAAAACGCATATAGTGCATTCTAGAGTCATCACCATCTCTTCAAAGTCACTCCTCGCAGTTCAAATATATGATACATCAAGCGTACAGCCACTTGGCAACGGTGTTTGATTCAGAGCAAGTTGTGCGCGGCCCGAATTTGCATCTAATCCGAAAGATACCTCCAACGCGAGCGAGGGTGAGTCCAGCTCTTTAACCTCGATGGCTTCATACCTCGCAACGAGTTGCTTCACATGGTCCCGGTCACCAGCATCTTGCATGCCTCGGAACACCAAAGTGTTATCTGAAACGTGAGCCCTTTTCACTGGCCGCTGGGCTTCATTTTGGTCGTCATGATGACTTCCTAGCGGTAATGACGGCAAATGTGCCTTGAGCGGCCTGTCTGACAGTTTAATGGAAAGTCCTGAAACACCTACTGTCTCTGCCCTATATGCAGCGTCATGGGTTTCGAATTGAACGTAGCAGAAATTTTTATTATGTGGGTGTCGAATGGCTCTGATGGGCCCGAACTCCAGTAGCTCACTGCGCACGTTCGCCTCGTTCCAATCGCCTTGGCGCCATGACACCCACACAGTTGTTTCGCCAAGAGCACCGAGTTTCTCTGCCTCTATTATGCTTGAGTTGGCCGTGAGAATGCGCTGAACTTGCCGCCGCACAAACGGGTGCTCGTCAACACGGCAATGACGAAGATATATATTCCAAAGCTTCGCAAAACCAGCGGCTTTCTCGCGGCCATCCAAGCCAAGCTCAAATGCAATCCACCCCTCCCAAAATTGAGCGTCGTGCTTATTTGCAGCAGATTGCTTGCGCCATGCTTTGCGGGCAATCTCCACCTCGTGTGCTTTACCCAGTACTAGGGTCAACGTTGCTAACTGATCCATGGATACGTAGGGGCTAAAAATGATGGGCTCGACCAACAGCCTTAGCTCCCGAAGAGTATTTCCTGTAATCGGAGATGTGGCGGCAAGCCATGCGCAGTACGTGTTTAGCAAGTCTGGGACCTTGTCGAGCTGAACTCCAGCACTCTTTGCTTGTTTCATAGCATGAGGCACGCTTTCCCGATCGCTCTGATCACACAAAATGCGGATGTACAGCGTCCATAGCCGTGTGTCGCTGGGGAAATACTTGAGGGCACGTTCTGCACAACTTGTGGCCTGAGCAGAGTGGTAAAACCACATGTGGCGAACAAACCGAACCCAGAGTGTAGGACTTGCCGTTGGGTCAGTAGTGAGAATCCGATTGAATAGCGGCACACAGAAGTCGAAGCGCGCATTAGGTGAAAACCGTTCTAGTTCCCAGTCGAGATAGGCTTCGTACTGCACAGGCTTCGAGAGCTCCCAGCGCTCGCGCTCAGTAAGGAATTTATACGCCTTGGCTCGCACTGTTGATGCCTTCCTCATGATATCTTCGTAGTTAGCATTCGCAGACACATAAGTAGATAGCTCGGTATACGTATCGTCAATGGCAAGATGCGGGACTGCGAGGCGTTCTATATAAGCTTGAAGCACCACGTCTTCCGATTCTTTACGCTTCAAAGCCGCAATGTAGTACTCCCAGAGTCGGTGGCTCGAGTCCAACCACAGCCCAACTTGCTGAATGCCATCACGAAGGTTTGGAACACCGGAAAGAGCTCTATTCGGCTCGGTCGACGAGCACGGTGCTGCACCTGTAATCTCCCGGCTCAAGAGCTCAGCATACTTGCACCACACGTCCACGCTAGGACACTGTGAAATTGCCTGAACGGCAGTGTCCAGCCACCCCGCGTGCGACGCCGATCTTTCTATACTCTCTACCCACTCGTCAGAGTTCATGGACCCAATAGTTGCCTCAGTACGCTACACACCACTACTGGCTCGCGATTCTACAGCGAGATAGCTCTCTGATCTAATTATCACCAGCCTTCCTCTTGTCTACTGTGCTGCTCCACCGCTCTTTCTGCCCCCTAGTGTACATCACGTGCATACATCACCGGGGGCTCTCTGTAGAGCGGTTGTGGTCGTCTCAGTAGTATTGGCACTGTGAAGGTCAGGACGCGTTTCGCAGACGTGCCAACAACAAGAGTAGATGCGCGGATATATGGACTATCTCGAGGAGCAGTTCCTGGGCCAGCTCGGGTGGAGCATCGACGATTCGTATGCCAATGTGACACTGAACTCGGACAACATCCTCGACTTCAAGGTGCCGCAGGGCGCGTCACTGCACGTCTCGTCGCAGCCAACCCCGTACTCGTTCACAAACTACATGCTAAATAACATTGAGCTACTCAGAGGCTCTATTTCCTACCTATACTCGTCGCTGCCAACGTCAATGGAAAGTAGCCGCAGCGTCCCATTATCTCGGCTTGTGCAGTGCTACCGAGGCTATCCAGCCGTAGAGCACCATTCTCAAAAAGGAACGCTCATGTTCGGTCGCATGTACCTTCCTGGCCAGCAGGTAGAGGGCATGCTCATCCAGAGCCTGCGACCAACTGCTCAGCTCGTGGCCAAATGGGTTGTGGACCCACGCCTGGCTTCGCCAATGATCATGACAACAACAATGCAGTTTTCTGCGCCCAATTGGACGCGAGAAGTCTTGTACTCCACTCACGAAAACCTTTTTGGTTTCCGCACCTTGGTCGACTTGGCTCGATGGTACGAGCGCGAGGGACAGAGCCGGCTCGTGTCTGGAGTCGAGATTTTTTACGCTGCGAATAAAAAGAGTCCAGGCATCTCCGCCGCCCTACGATACTCCACATACTCGCGATATTCTGCAGTGCCATTGACTTTATCCTTGGTCACTAACCCGCTCTTTGGTAGCGTTAGCGTAGCTTACGCCCTCAAACCAACACCCTTGGCGGCGTTGTCTACTCGGTTTGACTTTAACCTCTATTCCTATCTGAGCGACCTCACGATTGGTTGCGAGCTATGGCGTAACACGCCAATCTCTCTCCAGTCGCAAGGCGGAGATTCCGATCGACAAGACCGTGTTTCCGTCATTAAAGCAAGCACTTCGCTTGCCTCACAGACTGCCCAAATCTTGTGGGAGGGTTCCCTACGCGATTTCCTTATTTCGGCTGGGATCAAGTTTTGCTATGGCAACCGCGCAGTGCCAATAAGAATGGGAGTTGAGTTTGTTTACTCTAGTCAGTCATAGTTGAGACCCCGCAAAAAACGTAAATAAGCGATTGTGGGCATTGTACTGTTAGTATTTCTTATTTTTAACGTTAGGCTAACCCTCAGCACCGAGCTACAATTGCTACATGAGATTTCCCGATAGGTTGACCGCCGAAATTCAATTAAACCTTCTCATCCTTGAGCTAATGCTAATCACGGCCCCTCACGTATTGCGATCACTAGCGGGTTCAAAGATTGCCTGCTGATATCGTGAACCATGCTAGAAGCGTCTCATCAGAGTTCTCGTCACGCCATGCCACTTTGCCTACTTCGATTTAGAGTTAGTCCAACAAGTATATAAAGGAGAGCTTCAATGGGCATTAAGCGACACCCACACTCAGAATAGAATACCCGATGATGAAACTCAGCGCTTCTGTCGCTCTTATTGCCGCCTCGCTCGTCTCGCCTGCCTTTGCCCAGTATCGCCGCCCGGGTGACAATGGATACTATCCATACGGTAATATTCCCTATCCGTATCAGCCGTACGGTGGCTATCCTGGTGGTTATGCACCACCGAGTTATCCGCAAAGAGGAAATCCACCTGAAGAGCCGCCAGCTCCGCCGACAGCTACAGAGGCGGCACCGCGTGGCAACCCGTACGGCTACCCGTATGAATACCCCTACGGCTATCCATATGGCTATCCTTATGGCTACCCTTATGGCTACCCTCCTCAAGAGCCGCACAACCCGGAGGCTACAGGTCCACACTCTAAACCCACTCCCTCCCTCTTGCCGAATTCGACTGAGACGTCGTTCCACCACCCCGCAGTGTTTCCGTTCACGGAGCCGCCAGCTTCAGTCGCCGTGGGCACGCCCGTGATTCACTATACATCGTGGGCCACTGAAAGCAAGGAGCAGCAATTCTCTACCCCGAGTGCTAAGAACTAATTCATGAGTTGCTCTAAATAGATTTTCATTAATACACGTCATACTACTATGAGTCGACATCCATCTGGGATTCCAATTCAGCCTGAGAAGATGGCTCCTCTTTCTGGCTATTGGCTTCCGACCCAATTTCCTGCTGCATGCTAGGAGGCAGAGGCGGCATGCTATCTGTTGGCAACTGGACACTTGTGGGATCAGGAAGATTTAATGGGGGGATTGTAGCACCCTCGGGCGACGCCTGTGCCGCTGGAGGTGCCACTTCTGACCCTGAGACATAAGGCGCTAAATTACTGCGAGCTGGCCACGTCGCCAGATTTGTGGGAGCAGCTGCGGGCATCCCTGTGGGCATCCCTGTGGGCATCCCTGTGGGCATCCCTGTGGGCATCCCTGTGGGCATCCCTGTGGGCATCCCTGTGGGCATCCCTGTGGGCATCCCTGTGGGCATACTGGAGGGTGAGCCTGTCGGCACAGGACCTACGGGCACTGAATACGGCACAAACCCCGGTGCAGTGCCCATGAGTACTCCACTTGCCCTATTTGCATTTGCACTACCCCTTTGCCGCCGCTGAATTTGCTGATAATAGCTCGGAGCTTGTACCATGGGTTGGCCCCTGCGGCCAATAATCATAGGATGTATCTGGACAAGCGGCTCGCCTGGTCGCGAGCGCTGTTGAGATTCACCATGGTTTTGAGCGGATGTCTTTACCTTACGCGGCTTCATCGTCTTGCGTGGGGGCGGTGGGGGTGCAATTGTCTGCGCCTGCGTCTTCTTGATTAATTCTAACAAGATCTCATCGTTTTTTTCAATGCGATACCACAAATACCATGGCTCTGCTCTTTCTGCACTAGCCATTGTTTCTTTCATGTAGTAGGCCACAACTTCTGGTTTACGAACACAACGCTCCAACGTTTGGGCTACTTTGAAGGGGATACCATGGAATGTTGCTGTCACTGGGGTGTATATTCTGCGTTGGTTTTTTGAGCCCTTCGTGGATTTCCCATCATCCTCGGTAAACACATGCAGAAAGGACCACAGCAGTTGGCCCTTCTCGGGAATGTACTCAATGATTGATCGTTTGGGTAAGAGGTGCCGCTCAGATGGGTTTTCATCAAACTCGATAGCAAGCATAATAGCTTTGCTGTTTGCACGAACTTGATATGTATTCTGCGCGCGGGTCACCGGCGGGGCCGCTGGTTTCGCCTTTGGCTTAGGTTTCGCTCTTGGGGGTGGCGGCGGAGCAAAAATCGAGGCCTTCACGCGATTGATGATCTCCTGAAACTTGGAAATATCTTCATGGGAGGCAGTTTGAGACGCAACCACCCGCATCAGCTCGCCCAAGGTGGAATCCCTTGCTGCCATTTGTTGGAGTTTAGATACGACCAGTTCATTGGGAACAGCACGAGGAGCAGGCTGGGGAGCAGGCTGAGGAGCAGATTGAGGTGTAGACTGAGGAGAAGAAAGAGGTAAATTACTCGCACTGGGTTGGGTGGGTCCCATTTGTGGGGGTACGGCCGTTGCTTGCTGCGGGGGTACTTCCGAGTGATTGATTTTGACACTCGAAGGCGGATCTGCGGGTACACTGCCTTCAGAGGGGGCCACAGAGCTAGCCTCGCTGGAATTACCCTTCAGTTGTTTCTCAAGTTCTTCTACTCGTCGCTTTTCAGCCTCTAGCTTCTGTTTCTCCATTTCAAAACTGTGCTTATGCTCAGGACGATCTGGTGTGGTCGAGCTGGCGGAGTCCTTACGAGACTCTGCCGTAGCGCCCTTCGGTCGACCTCTACGTCGTGGCTTAGGCTTCGAAGGTGACTCAACTGTGTCTGGTGTTTCTGAGGGAGATATTGGGGGGAGTTGCGGCTGCTCAGCAGATGGGTCCTTCATCTCCGGTGATACTGCAGCTGCAACAGGTTCTGGTTTTGGTTCTTCCTCCGAAGTTTTGTCAGAATCAGCTTCTTGCTGTGGCACAGGCTCTGTCGGTTTGTCCGATTCCGCGGCTGGAGAATCGGCATGAGAAGTAGTGGCTTCTGATGCGTCTTGTGCAGCATCTACTACGGCTACACTGTCCTTCGATGTCTCTGCATTGGGTGATTTGAGCTCGCTGGGAGCTTCGTCACCACCGCTGCCATTGTAGGAGCCTGGCGACTGACTAGGAGTGGAGGCAGTTTTAGGTGTCTCAGGGGCCTGAGCCTGGTCCGCCGCTGGCGAGGACACTGAAACTTGCATACCACTCTGAGAGGCACCTAAAGTTGCACTCTCTGAGCAGTCGCCGGCATTATCGGCTGTGGCAGTGTCCTTCTGTTTGGACTTCTCGGCTTCTTCTTGGGAACGCTTCTCCTTCTCCTGCGCAGCCAGCTTCTCCTCGACCACACGGTCCTGCTCCTCGTCAATGCGCACCCCGTCATCCTTAACGGTAAACAGCTTTATGGGAAACGTGTGGGGGCCAAACGTCACGGCACACTCATGGAGCTTCGACATCTTGTCGCGCAAGTTCGGCTGGTTGTCCGGGCCTTTCTTGCCACGCGGCTTCCGAGTCCAGAATGTCTCGAACATGGAGCCACTCAGCCAGTTGTTGCGCGACGCATGCACCGCATAGGCGACTACGTTGGCCTGTTTTTCATTGAGCGGATTCACAAGCAGCGAATAGTCTGGCGGGGTCGGCGTGACAGGAAGGCCGTGCACAAGTTCGTACTCTGACTCGGGGCGTGTTTTCTCTCGACGTACCCGTTTGGGTGGCGGGGCAGGCGCTGCTGCTGCTTCGCTAGCCGACCGCGACTGACCAGCAGGTTCTGGTGAGCCCGAAGCTTCGTCGGACGCTTCGATGGGGTCTGTGGGCTTGCCGTAGAGGCGGCGGAGCCGCGCACTCCTCCATTTGGCCATTGGGGCGCCACCACCTAATGTTGAATCAGCACAAGCTTAACGTTCCCGTCGCGCTACTTGGCTCTCACACAACTTCACACAACACTACTTTGATCACATAAGCACCTAGCGAGCGAGCGGTTCCGGAATCGACTTCACGTGTGTTTCGATGGAAGAAGGACATCCTCGCTTCATTGCAGAACAGTGTTATTTATTTACATTTATTGCAAGTTCAATGAGGGTCCTCATGCATTCAATTGGACACGGTGGTGTTCAAGAAGTGACACACTCGCTACCTGAAAGAAGAATCAAAACACAGCCTTACTCTCGAGCATCTGAATCAATTTTACAATAAGCGAAAAAAGGAACGCAATTCCTAAATAAATTTCTCTATTCGGCAGTTGGCAACACAATGCGTCTGTTCAAGCCACCTTCAGCCTCCCCCGCTCGTCGTGGAGGCGCCCTGTGCGCCTCATAGATAATCGGGGCCGGTAGTGTCATCAGGTGATCCGAACTCCGTCGCGATCCAACAACTATGAGCAATACGCCGGGGCTCGTAGACATCCATGTGCTGGAGGAGACGGTCTCGCGGGTGCTCACACTGACGCAGACCATCTCCGGTCAGGCCGATAACATTGTGGAGCGGAGCCAGAAGGCGCAGCAAGCGCTGGGCCCAAGAGGAAACCACAACCGGCAGCTGGGCAGCTTCACGAAGAACGTCAACGCTGTTCTTGATGTCTACAATGGCATTGAACAGGATGTACGGCGGCTAGCAGATGTGCAGACCAAAATTGAGCAGGGCCCCAAGGACGTTGGCCTAGTGGACTTCATAGGATACGTCAGGGCCGCAGACCGGATCTCCCAGGAGTTCTCGAGCTCGCGCGTGTACCGAAACTACCCCGGACTTGTTGATCGAGCGCGCAAGATCCGTCAGCGTGGTGTGGACCGCCTCGTGCGCATAACAAAGGGAATGGCCGCCACGGCCTACGTGCCCATGGATGGCACCCAGTACTTTGGCAGCAGCGAGCCGTTGCCGCCCATTTCACCCGTCGAGTTGGACACGCTCGCACAGCTTCTTGGCGTACTCGACCAGTTTCCAGAGACGCGCGAGCGCACCGATGGCCATATTGTTGACGCCATGGACAAGTTCATGGTGCAGACTCTGGCCGGGCCGCGCGAGCAAATATCCAAACAGGCGACCGGAATTAATATCAAGGCATTCGGACTTCTATGTGAAGACCTGAAGGGTGTACTGAATGACTCTGTCAAGCTTATGTTTGGCAGTCAGAATCCTGCGCGGGCGTCGAAGCTAATGGCAGCCACCGGCCAGTTAAGCCAGCGTGAGATGTCCAAGTTCACCCGTATGGCGGCCGGTGACCCGTCACATACTGCTGGCGGGCCGCCTCCACAGAGTGTTGGCAGGAAGAACAGTGTTGTTCCCGGACAGCCGACGACGCAGAAGCCGCCAGTTCGCGAGGACGCTCAGCGCAGCCCCCAGCGTGGCGCTGAACCCAGCGACGAGGCAAGGACTGGTCCGCGCGGGTTGCCCAAGATTGTTACGGAGTCACCCAAGGGCGGCCGCGGAGACAACATCAGTGGTACGACCCCCGTCAGTAGCACCGGTAGCGGCGCCGGCAGCGGTGGCCCCGCCGGAGTTGCCGACAGTCCAGGAGGAATCAGCTCGCCTGGTTCCGCGAACCAGATTGGTGGGTTCACGCTGTTTGATATTATCGAGAGTGCGCGAGTCACACCCATATCCGACGAAGACCTTGCCAAATATAAGAGTGACGGGCTGGTAACGCTGAAAAACGTGTTCTCCGAGATCGAGCGACGATGTCGCAAGAGCCCCGTTACGTCCGAGTTTGCGGTGAGCCCAGCAAGTATCCAATTTATGCAGACTTTGAAAAGCATCTCGGTTGTGGGCCGCGGCGTGGAGATTGTCCTCAGTGAAGTCCCCACCCGAGCATACCTGGATCAGCCGTATCCTCAATGGGCGCTGCGGTCCGAGCCGACGCCAGATGGAAGAGCCAATCCATTGTCGCAGTATTACTCCGACTGCATAGAATGCCTAAGCTGGACCCTTCACCAGCTAGCTGCGGAGAATTTCAAGAACGCGACAAAGACAGGCGTCTTCATGCTATCAAACTTAGCTGCTATTGAGCACTACATCACAGACTCCAACACGGAAACGCTGGGGTCAATTCCGCGCAAGTCTCCGCTTATGCTTGCCTTGGGCCCCGTGGCATTACAGCGTTTCCAGAAGCTGATGGAGAACGCATTCAAGGAGTACTTGACCGACTGGCGGGCACTAGCACCCCATCTCATGGAATCCACCGTGACCTCTGGTTCTGGTAGCAGCGGCGGAAAGCTGACGGGCAAGGATCGCGAGGCTGTGAAGGAGAAGTTCCGGCAGTTCAATGCAGAGTTCGAGACTCTCGTGGAGAGGCAAAAGAAGTACCAGGTAGCCGACCCAACTTTGCGCGCGCGTATGAGCAAGGAAGTGAGGGCGCTAATTGGACCCTTGTATTATAGGTTCTACGACAAGCATTGCGGTGGCGATTTCACAAAGAAGCTCGACAAGTACATAAAATGGGACAAGCAGGGTTTCAACCAGGCAATCGAATTTTGAGCCCCGGATTGCCTTTAAGCGTCTGATTATGTGCGTTGCTGCTATATAATTATTACAATTAGAAGAATTAGTGTGAGTGCCATGATGATGGAGCAAGTTCCGCATTCCCTGGCTTTGCGATTCAGTCGGACCACGCCTCTTGTTGCGCGGTCGAGCCGCGACTGCGATTGATCAGTTTGCATTTCAAGGTCGTCTAGAAGGTCGTTATGTGTGTTCAATTCCTGGTTGATGGACAGCCCCAGGTCGCGCTGGCGGTTCACGCTTAGCGACATCTCGTCGAGCCGGCGGTCCTGGTCTTCAAACAATTGCTCATTGTCATGGTACAATTGAGTCTGGTTTCGTGAATCGTCTTGGCCCTGGGGATCGTCCGAGTAGTGCTGGTCCAGTAGGTCGTTGAAGCGGACTGTTTTCTTTACGGAGTGGGCCCTGGGTACGGGTTCGGGCGCGATCGAGCTGAGCGGCGCGTTCGCCGCTGCCCCGGGGCTGTCCTGCTTGGGCTCGGGATCCCGAATGACAAGGGCAAACTCCTCGGCGTCCGCATATTTCAGTGAGAAAACCTGCAGCGCGGCTGCTTCGTATGGCCGTCGCAGGGACGTGGCCGTATCGTGTGGTAGCGCCTGAATGGCACTTTTGACAGCGCGCAGCAGAGACAGGACGTCGTTGCGTTCCTCGTCCGTTGGCTGCAAGTCAACGAGCGCCATCCGCTTATGGTCCTTGACCATGGCGTTCAACTGTAGTATCTGCTGCTCAATCCTCTCCTTGCCCTTCATCTTGTCTGTCGAGGAGCACAAGGTAAGGCTCGGAAGACGATAAGAGGAGTAAGTGAGCTAACCCTGCGCCACCGCAGCTACCACAAGCGCCGCCGCCCAGAATGCACACAGTGCGCGAGCTCGACACAAATAATCTGTTTAACTAGAATGCTCCCAGGCTAGCGGGAGAAGTACTATTACCATATACTTGAGCTGATGTAAATGAAGGCCGTCCGCGGTTGAGGGGGGTTTAAGCTGGGCGGGGTAGACAGTTGGCGCTAATAATAGTTGGGCAAAAGGGGCAGTAGCGGCACATAGCAGCGCTTCGCGCCGCTCCACTCGCCAGAAAAGAAAAAGCAAATGTGCCCGCACAACTTACTGGATATTAGTGACCCCATATATCAGCCGGTCTTGCCCCGGGAAGCATACACCTTTTCATAAAGATAAGTGACCACCACGACTCCGGCTGCAACGGACGCATATATCGGGTGTAATGTGAAGAACAGAGCCACAAGTCCCAGCTTCACGAGAGCCGTGACTCGCTGGGGGCTGGAGAAGGAGGCCGTCCACCTCAACAACACTAGCCCTACAAACACGAACGCCTCGGCCACGACTCTCAGAACGTTGAACTCGGACGGCCGGAAGTTTTCTGCAACAACCCCAAGTTCATTGACTTGAACCTGCAGCGCATAAGGACCGCGCGGCTGCTGCTGACCAGGAAGCTCTTGACTTGCTTGGCCAGCGGAGAATTGTCCTTGAGCTCTGGCCGAGCTAAGCTGCGAACACGGCTCCTGTGGCGCTCGTGGAGAGGCATGCGCACGGAACATTTTTGGGGCAGTGGATCGAGACGAGCCGGTGAGTTGAGAGGCGAAAGTGGGGTTGGCCAGCAACCCAGCAGGGGCACCCGCGTAGTCCGGGCGACTGGGTACAAGCTTGCGTCGTGTCGGCGCGTTGGGCGAGAGAACCGCTTGCAACTGACTCGGTGACAGTGCTGGCCGTAGCGGATTGGTATGTGGACTCCGAGCTTCGGCATTCATTCTACTGGAGCTAGCATTCTGCAGGCGCTGCTGCTGTGTGGCCGAACTGGGGCTCGACCGGCGTGCGGAAGGGTCGGAATCCACGCCCGGGGGCACGGGGGCTACGCGGGTGACAATGCGAGCCATGCCCGGATAGATCATTGCGAAAAAGGAATAGCGAGACGCGCCAACAGCAAACACGCCAGTTCGACGCAAGAGGAATCGACCGCGATGTGAGGGCATTGAGCATGAGACCACGATATACCACTGTGCGGGGAATTGCCCCTTTGGGCCATTGCAGTCGTTTACTCTGCTGCCGCGTTCTTAGAAGGGGAGGCCAGGTTCGTGAGGAGCAGAATGCCGATGGGAAGGATATAAATCCAGTAGTTCTCGAACACAGACTTCTCTGGCACCTCTGCCTCGGCACCAGCAGGTTCTGCGGTGTTGGCCTTCTGGCCTCGCGCACCAGCTGCTGCGGGCTTGGAGTACACGGGAGCAGTGACAATCTCGGGGAATTTCAAAGAGGCGTGCGCGCGGGGACCCTCGATGAGCTGCACCTGCTGCAAGGTTCCGTCGCTGTTGATGTACGCACCAATTGCCTGGCGCGGCCCGGCCGGGTCCTGCTGGAACAGCGTCTGGCATGTGAACCCAAGCGGCTCTATGACGCCCACGCATCCCGCCGCCACGGGTTCCGCATCATTATTTGGCTCGTATGTGAACTCGTTCGGTTCTTGCGGGTCCACGCGCAGCGTCGACCACTTCACGAGCTCGCCGTCGGGCTTCTGCACGGCGATCTCGTAGTCGACAGCCGCCACGCCGGCCCACAGCAACAGCTGCACAATTACACTGACGAAGCGGAAGGCGTGCATCTACCTGGGCGGGATGAAGTCAGGTTTTTCTGGAACCTCGGGGCCGTGCAGTGCAGGGAGCGGCAGATCCAAGCACCAAGCACGGCGTCCAGCACGGACGGGACCCGCGCAACCCCGTGTACAGGCCCTTACCCTATATGATACCCCATACGCTCAGCGGGCGGTGGCAGGCGTTCAGCAGGCGCTGGCAGACTCATTTGTCTCGCGGTCACCTGCGGATCCTCGCAGCTGTGTTTTTCGACACCGCTTACTCCATACGGCCAGGGCCGCTGGGCTGGCCGGGAATCAAAGAACCGGGTATCGTAATAGGTCAGTCTCTCGGCACACACACCCCACCCCTGAATTTTTCCCACTCCTGCACTTAGAAACCTTGCAACCGGCAAGATGACCTTCTACAACGTTGCGAGGTGGAGCGTGTTTGCAGGCGGCATTGCATACGGCTTTTTGCACAACCGGACCCTGTACAAGGACGCCGAGAAGGCGCACGCCCTGGCCGAGTTCAAGAGGCAGGAGAAGCTCATCGCCGACGCGAAGGCGCAGTGGGAGAAGCTGCACCCGAAGCCGAAGAGCGGCAACGGCCCCATCACCGACGTGAACGACCCGAAGTTCGACCCTGCTGCCGTCATCGACTGGCAGATCAAGCAGCTCGATGCTTAAAAAAAACGCCCTTCTTCTTCCCTTCCCTCCCCCGCGTGTTTGTACTACAATAGAGTAACTGTGCTGTATCCGCGTATGTACGAAATTCGGGATAATGCCTGTCCTCGGTTTTTTTCTTCCTCCCCCCCTACTTCTGTCGAGCGCGGGTTCTGCTGACAGTCCTCGGGCTGTGCGGTCCTCCGGGGATGTGCCGGGCAGCAGCAGTGCTGGTCTGATCTGGTTTCATTCTCGTTCAAATAGTGCTCTAGAAATATATACATGTTAAAGCCTACTCTGCAAGCTTGTCGACCTTCGCCCATTTTGCGCGCTCCCGGACGTGGAGCAGCGCCTGGTCCGGGTGGGTCGTGCGCGCTCGGTAGTAAACGTTGCCCGCGGGCAGGCCGTACTTCTCGCGCACGGCTGGGGACGATAGGTCCCACTTCGTGCGCCACAGCGACGCGCCCACAGGCTGCAGCTCGTGCGCGTCCACAAACGCGCGGATGTCGAAGCGGTCGCGCACCACGTCCTTGAGCGGTGCGACGTCGCTGGCCTGGCGCAGCACCCACACGCACAGCCGCTGCGCCGGCGCGTTCTTTTCGGGGTGCGGCGGCACGTACGGCACCTCGACCGCGCCCTGCGACCAGTCGGCTATGGGGCTTGCGAGCGCGGCCGGCACGTTCGTGGCCGCAAAGTGCAGCCACGTCTTGAACGAGTCGCGCTCGAGGTCCGGCACGTCGGGGTTCACAATCAGCACTGTGTACTTTGCGCCAGACCCGGCCGGCACGCCGAAGTCCCGGATCTGCACCTGCGGCGTGCGGCTGCACACGTCATTGGCAACCCAGCTGCCGGGCTCGATGAACCGCATGTTCGGCGTTATGAACCGCACGCCAACGTCGGCCTCGGGCGCCAGCGTAGGCAGGGTGTCGGGAATCATGTGGTGCTGCTCGATGCGCTGCATCAGAACCAGCATGTCACGGCGCTCCCAGTCGCGCCGCGCAAGGTGCTTGTACACGGGCTCGGTCAGATCCATGTGCTGCACAAGATGGTTGTACTTCACCTCGGGGTCGTGGCGCTTGCTCTTGGCCAACAGCGCCTCCTTCTCGGCTGGCGACGGCGCCCGGGCGGCCTCGGCCTGCAGCGCCTCGGAGTCTGCATTCACAAGCTTGATTGCCTCGTCAAACGCCTCGTTCAAGCCGATTGGCGACTGGTACCGCATCCGCGCCCAGCGGCTTTTCAGAGACGGCGGCCCCGACGCCGGCACGCCCTTCAGCACAGCCTCGCGGATCCGCGCGCTGCTAATTTTCAAGCTCATTCTCGAAGCCTGCCAAATCCCGAATCCGGTTGGTAGACTGAAATTTCACCCCGGGAACCAGCTCTCGTTACTGCCCGTACCCCGTCTCGTCTCTCGACGCGCCCTAGCCCATTATCCACCTGGCACTGCCCATCGTAGAAGGGTCGGGGGGAGTGGAGAGAGCCTACTGCTGCTACATCGAAACCCGCGCTAGCACACCGCAGAGGTCGCTAACAAGTACTCAGCATCGTCGGCCCGTGGCTCAATATTCCGTATTGTTCCTAGGTAGGTGTTGCAGGTGCGAGCGTTAGCTAAATGAACTTACGAGCCGGGGCGCTAATCATTGGCCTTGCGTCGCTGGCCGCTGCCCACGTCGAGAAGCAGTTCTCCTTGCCGGACTTCCTGCGCCAACCGTTTTACGACGTTGAGATTGGTACTGGTCCTCTAGAGGTCGGCGACGCAAGTGCGAACAATGTGGTTTTCGTGAACCACCGCGGCCAGCCGCTGAAGTGCGTACTGCCCGAGCACGTATCGAACGCGACGCTCGAGCCGTTGACAAACGAGGCTGCAATTGCTGCCGCCCGAGACGTGCTGATCACGTACAAAAACACTACGCACATATACCTGGACGACGTGTGGGGGTGGAAATTTATCTTTGATGAGAACATCGTCCAGTTCTTCCCCGAGGAAGGGCCGGAGCCAGGGACCTTCCATTTCTCCATGTCCAGCTTCCAGGTCTATATCGGCAAAAGTGATGCAGCGCCTGGCCGCGTGTCGCTAGAGAACGCATACCCCGTCGTTGTGGACGACCAGTACATGATGTTCACGAAATATGTGAACGGTACAATGTGCGATCTCACAAAGGAGCCCCGCGTGGCAAATGTCTATTATGCATGCTCACCGTTGGCAGAGCCGGCTGTTCCTGTTGTCCTGTCCATCGATGAGCCCTACTCATGCACTTATGAGTTTGTTTTAGGAGTGAGAGAGCTATGTGACATCAACGAGTTCCAGACCGCCGAAATTCCTGCCAATCTTATCCGCTGTGGCATCGACCCCAATGCAGTGGTAAAAGAGCCCCAATTAGCTGAAGATGTGGACACACAGTACGACTACGTGGACTTGAGCTCGGCCGACGTCGATGAAAATAAAGAGTCCAATGGACAAACCCTGGATAATTTTGAAGATACAAGTGAGCGTGGGGACAATGCCGAGGAACCAAGTGATGCTAAGGCTGATTTCGAAAGCCGCGACTCACCCGACTTCGACATCGAGTTTGTAGACGAGAACGCTGCAGCTGATGAAATTTTATACTCTGTGCACATCGACTCGCAGCACCCGCCAGAGAATGAGGTTGACAATGATGTCAGCTCACGGAGCGAGGTTTCGCAAGAAGACCAAAGTACGAAGACCGAAACGGAGCCTGTTGACGACTTCAGTGGCAATCAATTGGAAGATGGCGAGTTTATGGGCACTGAGTCACAGTTTTCTGAGCCTGATACTTTCGGTGAATCCATGGGGTTGCACCCCGAGGCTGATGATGTGCAGCATGGTGCCATAAACACAGGCTCCGACGCCCCTACAGATTCGGATTTGGATTCTGCGAGTGAGCAAAACACTGAAGATCATGATGAATTATAAATCTTTACTCGTACACCTTTTATTTATCTACAACACTTAAAAGTCAAAGTTCATCTCGAGATCATCTATCTCGCCCGCGTCATTACCAACATCACCACCTTCACCTGTGTCTCCGTCTCCGCTGCCCATAATTAGGCCACCCATGGCCATATTATCATCAAGACCGAAGCTGTTGTCTTGGTTGGAGTCCTCTATGGGGTATGCAAAGGTGTCTACTTCTTCAGCATTCGGCTGCTGTTGCTGACTTGGCGTTCCTGCCAAGTTGTCTTGCGTCGCAGATTCTGTAGACGGTTCAGCAACAGCGCCAGTAGAATCGCCATGAGGTGAGCCAGATGGCTGCTCGACGTCCTTACTGACAGGCTTCTTTCTCTTAAATGCCTTTTCAATGTTCTTTTTGCGCGCAATAAGCTTACCAGACGCAGGGATCTTTGAGCGCGCTGCAGCGGCTTGCGAGGCTGCCTTCATTAAAAGTTGGCTTTGGCTTTCAGCAGTCTTAGCACGCTCCTGCTTTTCATTCTCAGAGAACTCACGTTCTCCATCATTCGCTGCCGCAGCGAGAACAGCAGTGCCAACTGATTTAGGAAGTAACTGCGCAAGATTACCCCGCAAGAACTCGGGCAGCTGCACTAAAGCATCCGGAGTTAACGGTGGATACTCGGGTACACCAAGCGTCAGCAAAGACGGATCAGTCCCGGGTCGAGGAATACCCACGGACTGATCGGCAGCAAGGCGCTGTCGCAATAGATGGAACGGAATAGCAATGTTAGCCACACCCAGTTCTTGATCAAGCCCAAGTTCCTTGAATCCAAAGTAATCATCACCCAATTCGTTGCTAAATTGACCGAGTACAAACTGGTCACTGTTGTCGTTGAACTGCTCATCATTGTAACGTTCAACTTCTGGTCGTAAAATGTTGACAAGAGTTCTGTTCAATCGCGAACGGAAAGTAGACAGCCGCTTGCCCTGCTTCAGGATGTCATCGGAAATATACCTTGTCAAGTGGTCCAGCTTGGAAACCCCCATCTCACTCAGCGAACTCTTGATGACGGTGCCAAAACTCGACGTTGACACCGGTGACTCAAGCTGAGCGACTAGTGTTTCTCCAAGCTTTGTGAGATAATCGCCGGCGATCTCGGTGAGGACATCTACAGCAGCAGGCTGTGCAGCCTCAAATCCTGAATGCATAGCGACCTTAGCTGCTGCCCGGTGCATCCCAGAATAGGCGGCTTTGCTGTTGTAAGGAACAGCCCCCGGTAAACGAGAGCTAATATCCGGCTCGGGGTCTTGAACATCTGGGTATTCTTGCGTGCTTTGCGAAGTCACAGTTGGCTGTGTCACCGATGCATCTGCTATTTGACCGTTCTTGAGGTCACGAATGAACAAAATTTTGGCACATAGTCTGCGAATAATTTGCATCTCATTGAGATTCTTGTTCATCAGATTCGTGAGAGTACCAGTTGTCATATATCTAGATCTTGGGAGCTCATTCGGATGCGGCAGCGGTGCAGTTATCCAGGGGCTTTGGTCCTCCTCGGGTGGTGACGGTAGGCCAGCATTAACTTCGTATTCGACAAGAAAAGGCTCTTCACCTGGATCAACAGATAAGAGACTGATTCCCGAGGTTTGCCCGATTACATCCTCGCTTTTTATGGCGTTGTCGAAGCGGGCCATGAGGCCAGGACGGCGCAACTCGATGGGGGCATCCATCTGCAGCTTATCGTCCAGAAACAGTGCACGCCGTTGAGTGATACATTCGAGCCGTCTCCTCTTGCTTGCTGAATTCCAAACCACTGTTTCAACATCAGGAACCTTGTATTCCTCTTCCATAGGTGTCAAGATACCCTCTTCCTCGGGATTCTTGTCGCTATTACTGGTTGACTCCTCATCTTCTTGTGCAGGAGGAAATGCTGCAGACTCATTAGCTGTTGGCCTCTTCTGAGCAGCAACATCACTTTGGTCTTCAAGAGATGGGGTGTTTTCTGACTTCGTTATATTCCCTAAGTCGTCAATCACCTCTTCTTTCACATGGTTTGTAGACGCTGCATCGGCACTTCCTTCCCGATCGGACTTACTTTGACCGATAGATGGCGAGTTTGGTGTTGCAGGAGATGCTACTGCCTGGTCAGTTGCTGAAGCATTTACAGGATTGGCGAACGATGACACAGACTGTGCGCTTGGTGACCTATTAGATGGCGGATTAATAGCACCATCTTCATCTCTGGCGGTTCCAGTGTTGATGGATGCAGCATCATCATCATTATCGCCTGTGCCGGTAGCATCCTCTCCTTCATTGGCAGTTTTGGCAGTTGTAGACGCTGGAGCTTTACCCAGCTTGCGCTTTTGACCTTTCCCGCCTTCACCTTCACCCGCTTGGCGATTATTACCATTATTTTCGAGGTTGCGCAAACGATCTTGCTCCTCGGCCTCCGCTTCTACCTCAGCGCGGTCGCGAATTTTGATATCTGGAATAAGGGGAGACAAGGCGGCAGTTTTTTTACGCATAGCTATAGCGTGAGCGCGCAAAAAGTGCCGAGGATCGGAGTTGTATGTTAGGCAGTTCTGCCAGATGAGGCCGAGATCATCCACAAACTCGTCTTTGCTGCTGTACTGGTACATTCGCAGTTTACGCATGACGGTATTGAGATCCATGGGATGTTTGATGATCTGGTAATAATTCGGAGCGTCACGTTTGTTCACCTTGTTCAAGAACGCAGTTGAGTGTTCCGTGGTGCTTCGTAATTCCTGTACAACCTTTTCGCAAGCCTCATAAAGCTCTTCCTGGCCAATGCGGTCCTCACTGGCCCACTTAGAGCGGTTTTTTCGTACGTCACTGATTAAATTGCGCAGTTCAATATCAGTAACGTGCATTTCTGACCACTTCGACTCGATGGTGCTGAGCAGATGTTTTAAACTCAGGCTTGCCGAGCCAAATTGGGCCGTTTTGGCAAGGGCAGCTAGACTACTGGTTTCACTTGGCGCCCGAGCAGAGCCGTTAGCATCGTCAAGATTCTCGCCTTGGCTCTCGATCTGCTCGTCACTGGCCTGCAGACGCTGGTACCGCTGGATGGCGTCGTGGTCCGACTCGAAAGTGTGATACATCTTTGAGCAATTCTGCACTGTGAGCTGGCGGCCTCGCGGATCGGGTTCACTATCCTCCTCTTTTGACTCTACGATGAGCACGGAAGGAACAGCGGTGTTTCCATTTTGACCTGCCGACTTGTTGCTGTCCTCATCCTCCTCTTCATCATCATCGTAGTCGTCGTCATCATTACGGCTAGCAATCTGACTATGTTCCGTAGTTCCCTGCTTGTCCGCACCGGGGCCGGCATCTGAAGAGCCCTGGCGAGTGGGGATCGTGGACTCCTCGCCGCCCAATCGCTCTAGTTTGGTATCCCACAGCATATAGCGAACCCGGAACGCCAGCGCTACGGGATCAACGTCTATGCCGACCGGGGACGAGTCTCCGGTGCTTGCTATTCGCAACTGACAGGGAATTCGACCATCGAGGAACAATGACCATGTCTGCTCATTCGAGTTCAGTGCGTACTCGAAAAACTGGTGCTCATGTGGCGTAAGGAAGCTTGTCCAACGCCCACTATCATTCAGCTCTCTCGCAAGCTCGCTTAAACGCGACGGAGACGCGTCCGCGAGAGACCACATTGGGCTAGTGTATCGCGAAGGTGGCTCTCGATTAGGTAAAACAAATGTCGCATTATATCCAAGTTCATGTGGAGAAGGAGCCGGGCGAGCAGAGGTATGAGTGATTTTTAAAATTAGTACACATCCAGGCTGTAATTTAATAGTGATTCCGACGCTTATTATATTTCACCTGGCCTACTTTGAATGTGTTTAACGTCACGCCTGTCACGTCCCGAGATTTATCAATAATAGACCACATAACGTATATATTTCTTCGCCAGCACGGACATGGTATTACAAGAAGCTGTTATTAAAAATGCCAATCAATTAAATACTGCTCAGGCTGCCTTAGACTTGTCGACTTGCAGTCTTGGCATGCCTCTAATGTTTTAGGGGTATGTGCAAGCCACTATGTCGACGAGCTTCGTAACAGCTCATGGAATTACTCAGAAGCGAGTGTGGATTTGGGCACCTTGCAGCAGAGTCCCGATTAATCATCCGATACGCGGCGCACCCGCACGATTGCAGCCGTGAGCGATAAAACTACACAGAATATCGACTTATTTCTATCGAAATATATATCAAAACACACCCAGGAACAGTCTAACACATATCACAGTCACCATAATGGGATGAGTGATAGTCGTATTTTGCTTGCGCGGCTCCGATAAGTGCCTGCATGCCCCAACACTTTGGTGCATAGATCACCGCTAGGGTTCAGACCTACTGCGCACGGATGCGAAAACCCAGCCCAACACAACACGAGAATCTCTTTAGGGAGTCTATACCTTGAGTCCAGGTTCACTGTAAACCTGACATAGATCCACGAATACGACAAGTGGAAGCAGTACATATTCATTAACACGCAAAAAGACCAACCCAACTGCAATGAGCAATGAGCGCAGCTACGCCTCGGCTTTCTCCACAATCAAATTCACGTGATACAGTACCAGGTACCAGTTACGGCCCTTGCATAACAACAGCACGCGCGACCTGGGCGGACTAACTCACGTGTGCATTTTCGGATTCATTAGCGAAAACCCCACAAGAAGATTAAGTTTATCCGGAGTCTGAAGACCTCGCGTTGCTGCATTTAAACAAAGAAAACTGCGCACTGGGGCGATATCCGAGTGTTAGGTGACTTTATAGATGCCGAGTAGCGAAATCAGGCAGGGATTGTTCTCAGCGGAGGCAGTCTCAGGGGAGACACCCAAAACAACAGAGACGACTGATTCTGACAATGATCACACCAGAGTCGACAATACAGCTATAGACAAGCTCGACTCAAGCCCGGACCACAGTAGTCAAGCGTCAGATGTTGCGGATGGCGATCACGGCAAGAATGCTCAAGGTGCAGACAAGTACAAGGGTGAGAGTAAACTTTCTCCGGAAATGAAAGAGCTCGTTGGAGAGAACAGACGTATGCCGCCCTGCCCCGGCGACCACAACGACTATATTCTCACATGGTTAGGTCCTAACGACCCCGGGAAGCCCACAAACTGGACATTGTCAAAGAAGGTAATTGTTCTAGCCCTCTATGCTGTTGCAAATCTAACATCAGTCTTTGGTGCCGCCAGTATTGGGCCCGGTGTGCAGCAAATTAAGCGCGAATATCATGTCGGACTTCCTGTGGCTACACTAAACGTATCTCTATATGTTCTTGGATTCGCGTGCGGCCCAATGGTGTGGGGCCCTATAAGTGAGTTGTCTGGCCGTAAGTGGCCAATTACCATTGGCGCTCTCGGACTTACTATATTCGCGTTTGCATGCGGATCTGCTGCCAACTTCCAGACCCTAGTACTATGTCGGTTCTTTGGAGGTGCCATTGGGGCCTGTTCTCTCACTATAGTGCCTGCTATAACGTCCGACTTGTTCGTTACAGCGCAACGAGGTAAGGCAATGTCTATCGTCGTATTGGTGATTTTTGCTGGTCCAATGTTAGCGCCTGTTATGTGTGGTTTTATTGCGACTAGTTTCCTGGGGTGGCGTTGGACGCAATACATATGGGGGATTCTCTCTGCACTGAGCCTAATGTTATGCGTCTTCAATAAAGAAACGTATCCACCACGGCTGTTAGCTCAGCGTGCTAAGCAAATTCGCCATGAGACTGGCAACTGGTCCATATCTGCTCCACTCGAAAACGAGGAGCTCAACGCCAGGGATATTCTTAAGAAAACCATTCTCAAGCCGATCATAATGCTTTCCGTTGAACCGATATTACTGCTCATCTCCGTATATCATGGATTCATCTATGGCATTCTTTATTTATGCTTGCAAGCAGTACCACTTATCTTTGGCGATTACGGTTGGCACGGTGGTATCGTTTATCTTCCGTACTTAGGAATGCTCGTTGGAACGATAGTCTCTAGCGCGGTTAGTGTCATCGTTTTTGAACCGCGCTTCGTCAAGAAGCTTAAAGCTAGTCCATACCCTGTGATTCCTGAAGAGCGACTACCCATGATGATGGTGTCTGGTGTATTATTTTCCATGGGAATTTTCCTTATGTGCTGGGCGGGAGCGTACCGTGCAATGTGGTTCGTTCCCACACTTGGTTGCTCGTTTATTGGGTTCGGGCTAGTGGGGATATTCTTGACCGCCTTCAATTATATCATAGACTCATACCTGACATTGGCAGCTTCAGGAATGGCAGCTAATACCTTTACACGGGCTTCATTCGGAGCCGCATTTCCGCTTTTTGCCCACCCCCTTTTCAGAAATCTAGGTACACAGTGGGCAGGTACATTGCTTGGTTGTCTAGGGGCTTTACTTGCCCCAGTACCGTTCTTTTTTTACTTCTACGGAGCTAAAATCCGCTCCTTCTCCAAGTACGCGGCGGCGCTCGAAACAGAAACGAATGAGCTTTCTCCAGGGCACATGCCGATTTCTTTATAGTGGTATATTGGTCTGAGATCATGAGCATAGACAGCTCCTTCAATCACAAACGTAGGAAGCGGAGCGAAACTTGACCTTTGTACTGAAGCTGGTAAAATCATAGTTATTAAAAAAGCCAGTTAATTAATAGATGCGCTTCCAAAATGCATTTGTTGAGGTGCGATAAAGACATATGCTTAATACATGAGTCCTCTCCCTATCCGCTTATGATAGGCCTCTGTCGTGATGCAAAGACAAGTAGTGGCAACATATTGACATCGGACTTATCCGAGCCATACGACAGACCATAATATTTCAAGAGGCAAACGTTCCACTACCAAAGAACAGCGAAATTGATAGCGATTATGTGGTTTGGTGATTTAACGATACAACTCACCCGTCTGCAACGTCCTTACAGCGCACCACTAAGTAATACGAAATAAGACAGCAAAAGGCAAATACGATGTTATACCGTATAGAATTTACTTTGGTCACTACAAATATAATGAGTTAATGTCCACTATACCTAGGCTTCTTTTTACAGGATAACCAAAATAGTATGCGATTTTTTTCTGACATTTATTACGCTTGGGAGAATTCTCGACACCGAGCAAAAAGTAGCGAGAAAATCTTTAACGATGTATTTAGATCAATAAAATGTAACGTATATTTCTAATGAGCTCATTGCGTTAGATAACAATGTGAAGCGAAACGGTGCATCCGCCATATGTAGTCCCGGCCTTAGTCACTGATTTCAGCTCCCCCACGCTTTTCCAGATGCCATTTTTAAAGTTTTCGACGAGGTATTTCTTAGCAACATTGTTACACGAACATAATTGAGTCGAGTCATCTAATTCTGCTGCTCATATCTTTGAGCGCCCAGTACACATTCAGTGAGTGGTTTGTCAAGTTTCTTCTTCGACATGACCATTGAACTCAACTTTGCTAACTCACTAATATTACCAACCAAAATTTCACTGAGTAGGTACTGACCATCCTTAGTGAAAATCAGTTTCTTGTACACTCCGGTAAAGGGAAGGTATGTTAGTGTGGCGGTACCTGGAAGATACCTGCTACTGGGATAATTTTTCGGGCCATCACGATCGGCAAAGTAATCCCCAAAGCTTGCAACATCAACGCACATTAACTTGAGCCTCGTGCTACCGGATGGTTCGTCGAAGGATCGCCGTTGGTGAAGATCAGTTTGAGTCAAATTGAAACTAAGAACATCAGCCATTTCTACTCCGGGCGCAATAAGACCAAAAACGTTGTCTCTTCAGTTCGCACATTCACCAATGGAGTAAAAGTTATGATTAGAGGGTTGTAAAAGGTCATTCACGACTACACCTCCCCTAGACTGTGAGACATCAAGGCCAGACTCCATAGCCAGCTCGTCACGCAATCTGATACAGGTAGCGTAGCAGAGAAGGTGACACGACAAGACAGACGAGTCATTGAAAGCCACCGATTCGAGATAGTTCTCGCCATAAAAATGAAGCTCAGACACCACAATATTCAGTTTTACATCGACGCCCGACTGTTTGACCGGTCAGCATTGAGCCACCGGCCCCGTCTAGCTGCTGGGATAAAATCCAACCACTGCGGTGCACCAGAATGATCTTGTCCAAAATTCTAAGGTCGTATAAAGGTTTGCCAGCTTCTAGTCCGAGAAAAACAACAACGACAACTATCGCGTTATTGAGAAGGCTCCGTGTACCAAAGTTTACAATATTTTGCACATCATCAAGGGTACGTTACACGAAAAAGCCTTGCGTATGAGTACATTTATGTAGGTGGTGATGAGGAAGCACGGTTTTCGAGTCAGCAGCCAGTACATGAATGCCATAAGAGACGACGCCCTTTTGATTTACCGTATCAAATAGTTTGAGCCTTGCGATCAATTCTAACAATCGGTTCGTTGACACGGTAAGTCATCTGGTGTCGATGCGGGAATACCATTCTTTATCATTAAGGAACAAACTAGGAATGTTCCGGTTAGTAAAAAATTCCGTGTGACCAACGCGGTTGTATGTTAAATATGACTCTTCTTCAGGAACTGTGAGCACATAGTTTTGACGGAGGAGTCGCGCTATAACATCTTTTCAACAAAGGCTATTCCGACCATCCCCAGGCCAACAACTGCAACCTTATTTTTCTGCTTTCCCGACATCTTAAGCACTGCTGTTCCTTGAGCACAGTATATCTCTGAATGCTTTCACAGTATAATTAAGGAGCAAAAAAAAACTATGACCTTTGTAGCGGCATGCTCAAATTTGCTCTCTTGTCATTGTACGGGCAGGGGCTCGGTCTTCGATTCGAATAAAGTAAAAGCGAAACGTACATAACCCTAAACACCAATCCAACACCCATCAAAGACGAATGAGCTTAATGTAAATTGAATCTAAGCCTCGGAATTGTCTGAAACCCCTCAGAAGAAGACTTAACTAACTGTTGCGGAACGTAAAGAATGTCGATGAGCGAGAAACCAGTAGCGTGACGAATGGCTTATCTGGTGAACCAAACTTGAAGTTCACTAACTCGATGTCTATGCTTCCTGTAGACAAGAAGACACCAGATAAATGGATATCACGCGACAATCGCCTGATCAGATTGACAGGGGCCCACCCGTTCAACTGTGAGCCTCCGCTGTCTGTTCCTTTTAACGAGGGCTTCATTACTCCATCGCATTTACACTTTGTTCGAAACCATGGACAAGTAGCGCGAGTTGAGGAAAAGGAAGCACGTAATTGGACTGTCAGTATTGAGGGAATGGTTGAAGATCCACACGTATTATCGCTTCTGAATTTGCAAGAGAGATACGAGACCATCGCGCTGCCGGTTACGCTTGTTTGTGCTGGAAATCGTCGCAAGGAACAGAACATAGTTTGTAATACTAAGGGGTTTAACTGGGGTTCAGCTGGTACTTCCACCTCATTCTGGACTGGAGCGCGACTGTGCGACATTTTGTGTGATGCAAAGCCTCAAAGCGAGGCACGCTATGTTGTTTTCGAGGGAGCCGAGGATCTTCCAAACGGTAAATACGCAACTGGTGTACGAGTAAGCTGGGCCTTAGACTTTCACCGTGGCATAATACTTGCTTGGAAACAAAACGGAGTGCCGCTCATGCCTGATCATGGAAGGCCGCTGCGTGTTATAATTCCTGGCGCCATTGGTGGCCGCAGTGTGAAGTGGTTGAAACGCATCGTAGTGCAGAAGAACCCACCAGACGGGTGGTACCATAAGTATGACAACAGAGTAATTCCTACTACGATCAGCCCAGATGCAAGTGCTTTATCTCAGGAATGGTGGGAAGACGAACGTTATGCGATATACAACTTGAATCTCCAGTCTGTCATTGTGATACCTGAGCATAATTCTACGCTCATGAAGAATTCGAGCGATCGATTATTTAAATTGAAAGGGTTCGCGTACAATGGCGGAGAAGTCCAAGTATCAAGAGTCGAATTGAGCTTGGACTCCGGAAAGTCATGGATTCAGGCTCAAATCCGATACCCTGAAGAAGATTTACGTGAAATGAATCTCACTGGTGAGGTAAGTGAAATTTATGGCGGGAAGCTAGATATGGCTGTTCGTTATTTATCGTTTTGCTGGTGTTTCTGGGAACTTGATACTCCAATCGAGACGCTAGTTGCTGCAAATGATATTGTAGTCCGCGGAATGGACCTTAATATGACTACACAGCCTCGAGATATGTATTGGAATGCACTCGGGATGTTAGGGAACTGGTGGTTTCGAGTTTGGATATCCGATGAAGGCGACCATATCAAATTTGTACATCCAACAAATTTAGGGGCTAATGATGGATGGATGGATACAATGAAAGCAAAAGGACAAGATCCCTCATACTGGTATGCCGATACATATTTTTCTCAGGAAAGTGATACAATCACTTCAGAGCCTTGTGAGAACATTCAAATGTTCCACGAGGACAAAGCAGATATAATCATCTCAAGGAAGGACTTTTCTGCTCATGAAAACTGGTTTGTCGTGGAAGGCCACGTGTATGACGGTACCGAATATCTCCAGGATCACCCAGGGGGGGGGCTGATAGCATTAAGATGTCCAGTGGAGAAGACGTGACTGACGATTTTATGGCGATCCATTCTGAAAACGCCAAGAAGCTACTTGCAAGGTTCCATGTAGGTAAGTTGGGAACAGGTCCACCTGCCAGGTACCATGACGATTCCGAGGAGTCAAACAGCACTGCATTTCTGAATCCAAGAAAATGGAAGAAGATGAAACTCGTAAAGCGAACAAATGCATCATCTGACACGCGTTTATTTGATTTTGCACTGGAATCAAGCACACAGACAAGTGGGCTTCCAATAGGCGCACACGTGTTTGTTCGACTCAAGGATGGCAGAGATGAGCTTGTGATGCGAGCTTATACTCCAAAAAGTTGCCACAGAACACAAGGCATATTGACTCTGCTTGTGAAGGTTTATTTTCCTAGTAAGCAAAGACCAGGTGGCCGAATGGGCATGCTACTTGAAGGTCTCCGTGATGGAGATAGCGTTGAGGTTAAAGGTCCTATAGGATCATTCAGCTATATTGGCAACGGTGTATGTCTGCATAAAGATCAGAATCTATTTGCCAAGAAACTGTTGATGGTATGTGGCGGATCTGGAATCACGCCTTGCTACCAAATTCTCAAAGAAGTAGCACTAAATGGTGAAGACCACACGGAATGCCACTTGTTATTTCAGAATCGAGAGCCGCTCGACATCATGTGCCATGAGGAACTAGAAGAGTTCAAGGTGAGATCCAAAGGGCATATACGAATAGACTACTGGCTATCAAGAACTTTGGAGGATAGCAAATCCGAAATTTGTGAGTACAATATGGGCCGTGTAGACCATTTTACGCTCAATCAGGTGTTTGAAACTGCCGAGTTAGAGGCCTGCATGGTTATGGTTTGTGGCCCTACGGGTATGGTGGAACTGGTCAAGAGCTGGGCTGAGGAGAAAAAAATTTCTAAAGGTAGAGTTATCGTCTTCTGATAAGAGAAGATTTAATAGCAAAATTTAACAAAAGATCTTGAATTGTTCAGCAGTCATAGTTCTCGTGCGCTGCCACCCAGGGGACGGCTGCACGCGATCGATTTCTTCGATCTGTTGACTGTAACTTCTTTTAAACCATGTGATCACATTCCTTGTGAATGTTTACCCTCCAATAATATCTATTACCGGAGACCGTTATCGTCAGGTAGGCGCAGGGTCGTTCATTAGGGTAAGGACATATGCATGTTATGTACATCCATAGCCGGTACGGGGCCGATATGGATAAACTCCTTACGGTTGCGGCGATAGAATCCATAAGCTCATTACCGAGGTAAGGGTATAAAAAGATAAAACACTTTCCACTTCGATAACCAGAGAGATCCGTAATCAAGATTAAAATAGGTAGAATGAAGTCAGCGAAGTAAACTGATAAAAGCGTCCAGTTTATCAGGCTGAGGTAAATCCACATAATGGGAAAGCTACAGCAACTCCAATACTGGATCCGTACGACATTTACGAACGAGTAATCAAATTGAGCTGGCTATCATTTATGGTAACCTTCTTGTCGTGGTTTGCTTTCCCTCCGCTCATAAGCGATATCAAAAAGGATCTCCATATTACGCCAGTAGAAGTGACTCCAACATCATAGGCCTATGCTCCGCCCTCCTAGGCACAGCCCCCACTGCTTTCGTGCCGCTAGTAAACAGCGCTAGTGGCCTATATACCATAAGATTCTTTATTGGATTTCTCGGTGGCACGTTCATGCCGTGTCAATTTTGGACTGTTGCATTTTTTGTCAAGCCAATCATCGGCACCGCGGGTTCTCTAATTGCGGACTGGGGTAACGCTGGAGGCGGAATTTCATTCTTTGTCATGCCAAAAGTTGTGCGGGGCCTTCAACACCAAGGGTTATCTTTGTCGCATTCTTGGAAGTATGCGTTCGATATATCTCCACTGGTAATAATCTCCATGGTCGCCATACGTGTCTTATCGCTGGGCTAGGATTGTCTTAAAGGCAAATGGACTGATCGCACTAAGGTAATAGAGTTCACTGATGTCGAAAACTAGAAAGTAATCAATTATTTATCTCTATTTGCCTCAGAGTGAAGATAAAGATGTTGACGCAAATAAAAAAGAGAGCGCTAAAATCATTTCTGAGCAAAGAATATACTTAGGGCAGCATGCAACTTATGTGTAAGGTCAAAGCACGGATGATGATGAATGGAAACGTCATATGACATTTAGAGTTCTGTTTTAAGGCCATAATGATGCAGAATAATGATGCCTAGCTCATCAGCTATGTCCCATCTATCGGAATTTGGTACACGACACTCAAGGCGTGTCACAGACCCTCTTTCAATGATTGAGGATCCCACAAACTCTTCGTTATGAAAATGAGCTTCTTACCACCGACTTTGATTTATGCAGTATCCTATGTTATTACTTTCGGGGGCGATCTTGCTATCGAATCGATTGTTTCTAGTCTATACGTCACTCTCTCGACTAAAAGAGGTCACACTCTCTCAGGTGATTGGGGATCAATTTTAGAGCTACTACATGTCATATTCAGACCAGTAGGCGGATATATTTCAGATCTCTTATATGTGCAGTTTAAAACTCAATCTAGATGCTGTCATGCAGATTCGTGATGGGGATCTTTCTTCTTTCTTTACATCGGTCTCTACAAAGGGATAATTATTCCAGGGCTTGTCGTCTCACTAGCATTTACATCAAGGAGATGGCGAATAGCGCTAACGACTCGCTGGTTCCACACACTAATCCGCATCACATAGGCATTGTTGCAGGGGTTACTGGCGCATTTGGGAATCTTGGAGGTGTGTTTTTTAGTTTGGCATTTCGATTCAGTACCTTTGGACAAACTGATAGTATGTCTGCAATTTTGTACCCTGGTGTCGCAATCATGGGTATAAATTCCCTGTGTGTTTTCTGTCATCATGCACAGAGTAGCAACAAGTTTTAAATTTGAGCACATGAATTTATGATAGGCACTAATTACATTCCAAGGTGGTATATATGATCTTGTTGCCTTTTTTTCACCTTCCCTACATTTTGTCTAGAAGGCATCTTATACCGTCAACCGAATCAAGAGCTATTAATAAAAATTGTCTACAACAAATGCATGTTATCTAGGCGGGAAATATCAAGCTTCCAGGAGGAGATAGCTTGAGTTAAAGAACCGCAGGTCCTATCGATAAAGTTTATCACCGTATCTTCTCTGGGCATACTCACGAAGCTGTTCACCGCGGCACGTCAGGTATATTGGGAAGGGTATAATGAGTACTGCCACTAGTCCAACAATGGTGCATCCCCAGCCAACGGGAAATGTGTACGTAGACAGATGCTCGTACATCACCGTACCAAACAACGGAAATGAGCCACCCATAAGGGACCTCACAATGTTATTACTGGCAAAAGCGGATCCCGCAGCACTGGGAGGGAACATAATGCCTAAGAATGCAAAGTAGGACTGAAAGAGGAAAATTGTGCCAATAGCGAAAAAAAGAAGTCCAATCATAGAGAAGACCCAGTGCACATCACGGGCGCCTGCCCACCCAAATGCAATTATCCCGAGCGGCAACAAAACACTACCCGCGAAAGCTGACGGTCCAAAGACTCGTTCTGGATGGTCCAAACGTTTGAATGACGCTATCTGATACCATAGGTATATAATAGCGCCAAGTGCCTCACCTACTAAAAGAGACAGATATGCGAGTCCTTGTTGAACCAGATTGAAGCCATATAACTCACCATATACCAAGGGAAAGGCTTCAAAGAACAAATACATAATCGAGTAAGCCAAGCCAAGATGAATATTGATCAGCAGTACGACCGGCTCCATAATAGTCAGCTCAATAGGTTTCCAGAACATCGACTTCAGCACTGCCTTGGTCGATGTTGTGCGCATGAGAATATCACCAGGAGCAACATAACTTTTATCTCCAGTTTTCTTCCGCAGCCTACGTGCTTTTCGCATTAAGAGTTCTTGATCCGAAGTCTCGGGCATAAAAAGCACCATTAAGATCAAGAATCCTCCAGACACAGCTAGCAGGAACCAGAACGGGTAACGCCATCCGTGACCCTGTACCAAGGCACCACCAATGAGTGGGCCCAAAAATGGACCCCCTACGGTGCCAAATTCCCATGCGACAAGGGCGATGCTGAGAGTTTTTTGACTCCATATGTCGCTGAGAGTGGCAGCTGCCGTTGACAGCGGTGGGGAAGCAAAGATTCCTGCCAAAAAGCGTAGGACAGCGAACGGCGCGATATGATTGACAAGCGCAGTAGGGATCTGCAGGCAGCAGAATATTAGCTGGCAAACGAAGTATGTTGGGTTTCGGCCTCGAAAAACAGGAATCTCCGACATAGGCGAAAACCACAAGGACCCCAAACCGTAACCATAAACGAATAGGGTAAGTCCGAGTGCAATCTTAACCCTCGAAGTGTGAAACTCTTCAATCATCTCAGGTTCAGCCGGCGTAAAAATAGCAGCGCCCATATATATCGAGGTAGTACATAGGGAAATCAGGGTCGTTGTCAACAGTTTTTTCCACATTGGCCAATTCCTGGGGTTCTCTGGATCATCAGGACCATCCCATCCTACTAGGATCTTCCCCTGTGCGTACTGTAATCCGGCATGGATATCTAGAGGCTCTGAAGCAGCTAGATGGGGCGCAGCCTCAATCTCTTTTTCAATTACAACGTCCTCAATTGACATACCCCCGAGGATCCCACATATAGAGAGTCTAGCTCCTTCCAAGCGAGCCCACTTTGCCTTCAATATATACCTAGCAGCTGCAAGGGCGTTCCGCATCAAATTAGCTAATCATCCCAATATGTGTAATACTAAGCGATACCATTGGCAGGCGTGAACACTTTCTGCAGGAGTAATGCCGCAAGACCTGCATCCGGCAATTATCTAGCGCTGATTAAACCAAACGGCGGTAAAAAACATTGATAGTGGCACGATGAAGCTAGATTGCCACCCTACAGAAGCAATTTAACGGAGGCTCTGAGAAACATGCCTGAATCAATGTATTCAAGAATATTACATGTGACTTTTAAAGTCAGATAGTCGGTGCTTTTCATCTTACAGTGCTCTCTTGTTTCGCTATGCTAATCGGGCAATTAAGTATAATACCCTAAACCGTAATCGAGATTCGAGCACTTTCAAGTTTCCAGGAAAAGCGCCTCGTTCTATCTATACCAAAGAAGAACATAAAAGCCGTACCAGCTCAAGAATCTGGGGCTTTATTGTGGGCGTACTTTATTTTTTCTTTGCGGATTTCATGGCTTAACAGATCATCACAATGACCATCGATTTTTTGTAGATCGGTATGTACATCCCGTCCGCGAGTTATTGTTTAAGGCAGCGTACTTCGAGTAATTCGTAGATTGTTTCGTTCAATTTATCTTATTTGTAGTACCTCAACTCAAATAAAAAAAAAAAAATACATCACTATTCGCTAGATTCTCAAACCGGATCTGAGCTGGAAGTTGTTTTAGTGGGAGGAGTCGGTTCTCTACTACGGCACGGAGACATATCAATACTCGCAACTGCGTCAATACCGGCATTTACGCATCAACTCGGAGCGAGAGGGGCCAATGCTGTGTGTACCAAGACCGTGTCTACGGTAGAGCCGGTATCGTTGCCACCACCCCTTGTGGTCGAACTAAAGCTCACGGTTACACTGCAACTTGAGAACACATCAGAAACAGTCGTTACATCATAATTTACCCTTGACCTGAAGCTCACGCTGCGAATTTCACTCGCGTGAATAGCCGTGTTTGTACTATGTATCGGTCTCACGCCTATTATGAGGGGTACGAGACACCCAAGTCTCATCGACTTCGGAACTTGAGGGTGTTCCAGTTTGATCGAGACTTACGTCCATTCTTGATATGACAACATCTGGACGATAAGGAACAAGGCCACATCCACCAAGAATTGCCGATTTTGTCATAGATCGCCTGTGAGCACGTACAAAAGCGGGTACAAACTCTGCTTCAAAAATATCCGTGATTATCTTCGCTGTATCGAGTCAACGCGTCGGTTTTCGTGCGCGCTTCAGGGAGAAAAGGAGCCATTATCAACCTTTTACCCACAGGACTGTTAATCATGCTAAAATGATGTACCGCAGTTCTCACCACAGCCAATTAAAGTGGAAATTCCCCTTCATTAAGGCGCGAATACGTGCTCAACTAGAGCCCGTTCACCAGCCGAGTTGAGCCGATAATACTTCTGCCTGGTCTGATATCAATGCTTAACTCCACTCAATCTTCGATATAAAGTGGTGCGGGAACAGTACTTTGCAGCTTTCTCAAGCGACCTTGGGCGATCGCTGCGATTGCGTTCTGCAGTCTTGATTCGTATGTCTTCTTGCTGTCATGACATGCCTCATACCAAACCGCGTCACGTCTACGGGTCAACTAAATATCGATTTAAAACTAAAAGTGACCTGTAGATTGCCGTTGCCACTTGCAGGTAACGTATCAAAAGCTTTGAATGTTGTGATGACCTACTTTATTACGATTTAACTGGCGGCCGGCACTTAATTTAGCGGCGGCTTATGTCAGATAATTGCCGCATTTTTTGACGCCCAGTGTGATGTTATTATACAAGTTCCCGCGCACGCACCCGACGCCGCCGCCGCCACCACCACCAAAGTGCTTCTGCTGACTATGGTGATGTCATAAGTTGAACCAGGGCGGCCGGCAGTAACTGCTGAACGGGCAACCAGTCAGTCAAAGCAAAAGTATGTCCACTACATTGCGGAAAGAGCAATCCTGAGCGAACTTGTGCTCCACCAAATCCCAATCAAAGTACCTCCTCCGCAGCGGAATTGTCCGCGCCAGCACTATGCTAACCCAAATCACGACATTCTAGTCGCCGCAGGGTGGCAGAGAAACGTTAATCACTCTACCCAAGCCCAGCCCTACTCTCCACATGGCACCTACAGTCTTATCCAATAGCTGGTAATAATTCGACGCCATGTGCGTCAAAATATGGAAGGCTCCGAGACAGCCCGTAGCAAGCAGCAATATTGCTATGGGGTGTGTGGTGGGGACCAAACTATAAAAATCACCTGGGCGTTACTGATTCGAGAGACGTGGACGAAGGAGCCATAGCAGGATCATAGAGCACTGGAGTCAACAATGTCGTTTCTGTCTAATTTGAACAACGAGGTTAACGAGGCCGCTAATGGGCCGCAGCAGTTCGAGTCCGGCTTCAAGAACGATGCCGACAAGTTTGCGAATGCTCCGCAGCAATTCGAGAACAAGGCCCAAAATGATTTCGACAATTTCGCGAGCGGGCCCCAGCAGATCAAGTCTGATTTCCAGAACGATGCCAAAGAGTTCAAGGATGTGCCACAGAATCTCCAGTCTGGCTTCAACCAGGAGGCGGATCAGTGGAAGAATGCTCCGCAGCAGTTTGAAAACAGCGCTAAGAACGATTTTCAACAGTTCAGCGACGGGCCCCAGCAGATCAAGTCCGACTTCCAGAATGATGCAAACCAGTTTAAGCAGGGCTTTTAGATAGGATGGAGTTCACACCCAAGCCAGTAACTATATGGTAAGCGTATGCAGATACAACAAAGAGTTGACAATGTTGCGTTTTTAGCACGGGTAAAGGATGAATGATAGTTCAAAACGTGATCCTTGCAATTAAGCAGAAAAATATTACTTACGTGCCGTGCTTTTGCTACATTCAATATGGTAGCTATTTACAAACCAGTTTATTGAAATGCTGAAACGAAGAACACTATTGTCTATGAAGGACTTCTCACCCTTCACCGCAGATCATATGACTGTTTGGTTGACCATGAACGCGAAACAAAAAAACGCCTAGTCAGAGTGCTGCCCGAGGCACGTACTACGGTGTGGTTCGGTATAATAAAATACACTCAACCTCGTTTAGCCAGGTATAATGGCCGTTACCACGAATGGCCCAGCCGCGAGGGCAGATGTGCATAATGCATACACGTGACATCCCGACCTCGGCAATCAGACGCATTACCCCGGATATCGAGGTTGGTTCGGCCCCTCCTTCCATCCCTGAATCAATGCCTGTTCACGAAGTAACTTTGCACGCGAATGATCTGCACTTCTCGGCCTCGAGCTCCTGGCCTCAGGCTAAATTAGGAAAGCAAGCCCCAGGCGACTTGTTGCTACTGCTGCACGGCTTTCCGGACACCCGAGCCACTTGGGGCCCGATCTGGCCTTACATTGAGCGCGCGTTTCCCCATGCACTGATTTTAGCCCCCGCCTTGCGCGGATACGAGCCCAGCACGGTGCTGAATGACTCCGCGTACACCCAGGATGCAGTTGCATCGGATATCATTTCTTTCATTGAGCAGCTCGGTCTTGGCGCGCGCGTGCACCTGATTGGTCATGACTGGGGCGCAATTGCCACGTATAAAGTGGCGCATCTTCGGCCGGACCTGTTGACATCCCTGGTGGCGCTGGCGATTCCGTACTCAATTGTCAACAACACCCTCTATGCCCTGTGGCAGCACCCGCAGCAGCTCTGGCTTTCCAGCTATATGTTAACTCTGCAGATCCCCCTTGTGTATCGCAGCCGTCTTAGTTTAAGCGGCGAGCAGTATAGTCCATACATCAAAGGTCTGTGGGAGTATTGGTCGCCTGGCTGGCGTTTCACGAAGGACGAGCTCGTGGAAGTATGTAAGACTCTGCAGCAGCCGGGGGTAGCTGACAGCACCACGGCGTACTATCGCCGAATGATTCAGCGCGTGCCCCGGCGCAACGAGTACGCAATTGACTTCAGTAAGACTACGGCCCTCATTCTAGGAGGCGCCAAGGACGGCTGTATGAGTGCGGACTTGTTCCGAACCGACAGCAGATCTGGGCTAGCATCGCAGGTGCGGGTTATCGATGGCGTAGGCCATTTCCTGCAGCGTGAAGACCCAGCGAAGGTTGCGCACTATATAGTCGAATTCATAAAGACCGGGAGCACTGCAAATCTAAAGTTTGCCCTTCGCTAGTACGAGTTTTGACTGTTCTTTATATTACTACCTTACCCTAGTAATTACCGGTGAGTAGTGCGGCAAATTACAAAGAAAGCCCGTTTTCAGCGCCGGAAAAAACACAGTAACAGTCGGCTAAGCTGAGGCAACTTCACTATCATTTGCGCATGCAACATCACGAAGTGTACGCGGGAATTAAAATCCGTGCTCAGAAGAGAGAGGAAATCATGCCCTTATGCTTAGCAAGCGCTTGCTGCCTGTTAGGTTCGACGAGTCTTTGCCGGCAAAACCGCCGATAGACAGAGTCATCTGATGGTCTTATCACAGAGGGCCGTTCGACTAATGCCGTGCAGCAACCCCTTACGGCGCCGATAAGTAGCGACATGTGACCCTAACCGCTAAGGTGTATATAAATACCTGATTGTCCATTTAATATGTAGTTAATAGTACCAATATGAAGATTAGTGTCATCTTCGGCTTAATCGCATGTGTGACAGCTGCAGCTGCACCTGGGACGGCTGAGCCTCATGAAGACCGGGGTCGCGCACCTTGTCCAATCCCGCTTCAAAAAGCGGGGGCGTGTGACCCCAATATAATCTGAAAGTTGTCGAACCTCAACACTACTTCCAGCTCCGATTGTATGGCTCACAGTTATGCGTCTCAAGCATACTAATCTCCCGTCATTACGAAGATCTTTGTTTGGTATTGGACTTATGGAGCTGAGATCCTTGTTGCGCTTGTCTATCTCTAAGCTACCCATCAGAAGGTGTCACTGGACATTTCAGTAACGACCTTTGTACGCGAATTATAGTCACTACCGGTGAAACAACTAGGAGCCACTGAAGTGCCCAATCACGTATAGATTAAGACATCAATGCAGTCAAGCCGAGGGCCGAATAAATTCTGAGTGAGAGTCGCGTTCATGTACTGCCTTACTTCTCACTCACTCACTCACTCACTCACCCTGCTTCATACTCACTTGTAGGGGTTAGGTACAAATATTACAACTAGGCATGGTATGCACGCTAAAAAGGCAGCGCAGTGGGCTTCCCACACATCACATCGCATAATCAAGTTAATGGATATTCTACCAAAAAGGTTGGCTCAGCGGCGTTCACATAGAAGACTAATAATTTTTAATTTAACATCAAGCCTTTACAGCGTTTATGCGAAAACACCTATGTTGCTGATATCTCTAATCTCTACAGCGCCGGCCAAGCTAATCAAGGAACTTGAATCATCATACATCGCACCTTCTAAGCACCGATAACGAGGGAGTACAATACCATTAAAAAAAACTTAGAAATGCTTGCAGCTCAAAAATCTTTCAATTACAGAGCAAGGGATTCTTATCTGCCGACTATTGCTTATCAGCAATTAATCGGAAGATCTCTCTGGAATGCCAGGGGGGCACCAAGACGGAAGATTACTGGGGTGTGTACTCGGAGGTAAGGGTGGAAAATCACGCGGTCAGTCTCGCATTCACCGGTCGTCAGGAGCCTCAAATCACTTCATGAGCACGAGGGAATCTAGAATCAAAGCTGAGGAAAGTAATGTGGATCATTATGCTTGCCTAAGCGACATGTGTATGTAATACTTGTATATATGTGAAAGGATCTTCATCGGCCTAACATCTGCCGCGGAACACTGAGATAGGCATTTTTCGGCATTCTTTTGCAGAAATATGCATACGCCCCTTGCCCAACATGTATAAGAAAGGTTTGAAGCCGGTTGCTGTCCTACATAAGTCTACATTGGTTTTTCTGCGCCGTTTGCGAAAATGAGAAGCGCCGTTGTTCTTCCTCTCATTTTTGAAACCGTAGTTGCGGGCACGGTCGGTATCGACATATATCGAGGTGCTCGTGTCTCGGATAACGATGCGGTAGTACCTAAGAACTTTCGGAGAGCTGCTCGAAACGATGGTACTGTATCTGAGAATCTGAGAAATGGCTTCTACGATTACTACGCCAACCTCACTATTGGAAGCAACGATCAGCCCGTGCACCCGAAGATTGACACAGGCTCCAGTGACTTCTGGATCTATTCAAGTTTTAATCCGTATTGTGCGCCAAACTCTGACGAAGCCGGTGGCAACTCAGACCAAATCAACTGCTCGGGATATGAATTTGATCCCAGTGCGTCGACATCGTACAAAAATTTGTCGGTACCCTTCGACATCTCTTACTTTGACGGAACTGTAAGCAATGGATGGATGGCCCAAGACACTATTAAGATCGCAGGTGCTACACTTCCTGACTCCACTTTTGCCTTGGCTGACTTCGCAAACGTTTCTAAGGCAGTACTGGGCATCGGCTATAGCTCAAACGAGGCGACAGACAAGTTTTTTAGAAATGGGACAATCAGGGGGGAGTATTCGAATCTACCTATGATGCTCAAGGAAAGTGGTTATATTGACAGCATTGCCTACTCGTTGTACTTAAACGATGCACATGCTCAGACTGGCCAAATCTTGTTCGGCGGGGTTGATCACGCAAAGTACTATGGGACGCTAGGACTAATGCCGATTCAAGACATATACTACTCGACGCAGATAGTGAAGGTAATCTCGGCCTTCAACGTCAAATTTTCAGGCCTGTCGGTACGTACTGGGGACGGCATCTGTCCGCTGGCAGACTTTGTTATTCCCGTGTTGCTGGACAGTGGAGCTAGCTATGCTGTTTTACCGTCTGATATTGTTGATGCAATGGGACAAGTAATGGGTTTTAAGTGGCAACTGATGAACAACGAGAACTATTGGCAGGGGCCATGCTCTGCTCAGTTTGACTTTGACAGCTTCGAGCTGGATTTCCTTGGCAAGAAATTAGAAGTCCCACCGCAGAGTCTAATGGACTATCTTGGTGACAGCAATGGAAACAGTGTGTTTGATAGTAAAGGTGAACAGATATGTGTTCTCGCTGTAGACAAAGCTGGCCCTTCAGACAACCTCTCACTCGGTGATGTGTTTTTGCGCAATTGGTATGTTGTCTACGATATTGACAACAACCAGATTGCTATGGCCCAAAGTAACCTCAAGCAAAGCGAGCCAGACGTTGAGCCGATCGAATCTACAATTCCTCGAGCAACCAGCGTTTCTAATTACGACTTCAGTGGCTACCAGTCAGCCGTGACCACGTATAGCTTGGAAAGCTCTTGTACAGCGAAACCAACGAGCTAAAACTTCAAATGTCACTCACACCTTCGAATGGAACGGTCGATTAATAGTATTCGCCAAACATCATATATTATCTGCCAACTTTCCACAATATATAGGTGTAACAACGTTTTAAAAAATTTCTGCACATTTTGGTTCTATACACTTGCTGTTATTTTCGATTCTGCTGAGTTCAAGCGGATCACCGTCGTTGTTTGCCGCCGTCGACACTAATAACATGACCAAAAACTAGAGCCAGCGTTTACTAGGCAATCCCGCTAGCTGAACCTTGTCACATAGGCCTCGAGACGGCTAATTCTTTAGAAGTTCGGTATAAAACAGAGTAGGGTATCCATATGCGGAAACCCACTTGCGTTTTGAGTTGGAGCGCGCGCTGAGAAATCCACGCGTACTATGGATCAGTGCACAAGAATGAAATTCTGATATTGGTACTTTTCTGACATTTAAAGCCTGTTATATGATTACTGTTCAATCATCACTTGAGGACGGAAAGCGGGATGGCGGGCATCAGGCTTCTGACATACGCAAGGACGCACAGTTTACGGCCGTCATAATGATCTCGATGTTCAAATCATATTAGTTGACCGCGAAGCAATTATTTTCGACCACGATGGAAAACCTGCCGTAAAACCGAGTCAGTTTATAAGACGCTTACTCCCAATTATAAATAGTCATGATTTGGGGATTCAACGACTTGAATATATAAATATGTAAAGTATGGGAACAAAAAACTACTGTATAGAAGGAGACCAATTAAAATTTTATCAATATATAATATATAATACCGTACAATAGAGTTCAGTAGGTGTAGTATTTTGTGCAAGAGTCAATCGTGATCTCATCCAGCCGTAGGACGAGCAATTTTACGTACCTATTGTGATGTCACTTCGAGACATCCTGTGCGCGCTAAGCTTTTTGTGTGGGTTGTTTGCTTTAAGAAATGAAGCGGAAGTCGAGGCGCTTATTGCCCTCGTCCTTAGATGTTAACGAGTATTCGCGCTGTTCTTCAGGGGAAAGTCTGTTCCATTTACGTTCCCGGAAATAATTTCGCAACACGAAGTAGTAACGCGTGAGTAGCACCAGGACAACGCCGGCGACATTGATTGCGAAAATTTGTTGCAAGCCACGCGAATACCTTGGTGCGTCGTCAGCACGGAACAAGTTTGTGTTCACAATAGAGCCTAACTGGCTCATCATGTTTACAACCGCAAGTGAGACAGCGCGCGTACGTAAAGAGCCTGCATTATGACTGCACCACGCGCTGAGTATTGGCGGTGTCGTGAGCCCACCCAAGCATAGGAACATGACGACGTAGGTTGCCCACACATCATGCAGGAAGCCCGGCCACCAGCGCAGAGCTGCGACAAATGGGACGTTCCATAAAGGAACCAAGGCTGCGATCCAACCATAGTCATTGAAGTGGCTGACAAGGTACATTTCGACGAGCTGTATCAGACACTGCATTGCTGGTGCTGGCACTTGAAGAAGATCAATGGTAATAACACCGAACCCAAGGTCGCTAAAGATGATAGAGAAGTAGCGGCCGATAGTGGCGCTGCCGGAGTCGAGAAGCAGACGACAGGCGTAGATAGGCCAGAGGTCGAAATCACTGAGCGCCTTCCACAGCAGCTTGGGCCCCACGCCCTGACGGTTGTTCATGCCACCCTTTCGGGGGTCGTCTCGAAGCACACGGTTAACAGCGATCTTCATTTGCCGATCGTCCTTGAACCATCCTTTGGGTCGGAACCACTTTTTAGTTTCGACGGCCGAGGCTGGCATAAGGAAGAATGCGGCAAGGCCGACAACAAGTGTAACGAGCCCTTCAATGAGGAATACATACTGCCAACCTGACCAACCGTTCTCGGAGTCGAGAGTCAGAATCGCGGCTGCGAGGAGTTGAGCGAACACACTGGTCAGCGGGTTTGCAAGGTAGAACCATCCGGAGCGCGTGATGAATTCCTTGTTTGTATAAAAGTAAGACATCCACAAGCTCGTGTCGGCAATAAACCCGCCCTCCAGGAGGCCTATGAGCACACGTAGAGTGTAGAATGATCCAGCGCTGGTCATTTTACACTGGCAGATTGCACAAATGCTCCACATGACAAGCTGCAGCGGGATGAACCTATCGACGCCGACCAGCTTGGCAATGAGCTGCGAGGGCAGTTCGGCAAGAAGAAATGCAATGTAGAAGTAAGTCTGACCGTGGTTGTACTGGTCTGTCGTGATGTGCACCTGCTTGAAGAATTTTTTCGAGCCAGTAACAGCTGAGATATTACTGCGGTCAATATCGAGGGCAACGAACATGACGAAGGCCCAGAGAAGGACATGGAAGTCAAGACGCCATATAAGGCGGCGCTCCTCGGTTTTGGTCCAGGTGAGTTCCGGGTCGACGGCGTGACGTGCCTCGTAGCCAGCCTCCTCGTACATTTGCATGTAGTACGCAGCCTTTTTCTCGTCGGCAAACGGATTGGGCGGCGACAGCTCATTTTCGCTCTGGTGCTCAGAGTCAGAAGCGACATCTGGTGCAACGTTGACCGTAACGTCGGCCTTCTTGGCCTCGTCATCGGAGATTGAGCTCATTGTATCAGAACTTTTCCCTCAACACAAGAGACGCCCACTGATATATATATCAGTTTCTATGGTCCAGTCGGGCGTCTGAAAAAATTTCAACGGGCCGCGTACACCGAGTGAGGCGGGACTTAAAAAACCACCGGTCGTGGCGCGGTGCCCTTATGCGGGTTACCGACTGCGGCAATAAATATTAGCAATGCATGATGATGGTACAGATGATTTTTACAGGAGGAGGGTAGTTCACTGACGCAATAGCGGCGTACATATTGACGAAACAGCCTATGAGGAACCCGATGACGTGATTCACAGTGAGCTGTGCACCATCGCCAGACTACATAGATTCGCTGTGCAGCGAGATAAGGACGTTGGGCAAGAAATTTCAAACGTTTGAATTGCACGCTTACTCTTGGAAATCAGCCGCGGGAGCGATATTCCCCCGAGCAAAATGTGTAGGATGACTATTGTGAAGCGTCGGGGACGCGATGACGCAGGCTGATGAATATTTGACATATCACGTCATATGCAGAAGTATGCATGAGGGTTATCGCCAACGCGTGTGATTCAGCTAGGTGAGGCCTGCTTATCAGCCCTACCCTGGCACATGAGCTATGGCGCAATTACGCTGCGTGGTTTCGTAGGCATAGCTATTAAACCTTCGACAGCAGATTCACTGTAGTGATTCGTATTGAAAAGTAAAATGGCCTCGACAAAAATTGAATCGGCAATCGCCTCATTGAGAGTGAAGACATACGAGGAGAACCGCGCGGCGTTCAAGAGCCCTACAGGAAAACATGTAGGGGAATCGCCGTACGCAGACACCCTCACCGAAGGCCCGTCTGTGCGGCATGGTTATACACCGTTGCGCAGTTCAGGCAAACTTGATGCGGCGTACAAGTATACGGAGGTGACGCCCGGGCTCGGCCGCGAATTCTACGAAGAGGCGCGTCTGGCAGACATTTTGGCCGACGAGCAGCTGCTCCGGGATCTGGCAGTCACGATTAGCGAGCGTGGGGTTGTGTTTTTCAAGAATCAGCACGACCTGACGATCCAGCAGCAGGTGGAGCTGGCCGACCGCCTTGGCCGCGTATCTGGCAAGCCGGACAGCGCTGGACTGCACATCCACCCGACGGCGTTTACACAGGGTGTGGTTGATGAGAAAACGGGTGAGTCGATCCCGGAGGTTCTTGTGCTGAACCGTCAGGTGCAGCAGGGCTTACCAAAAAGGCAAAGCCCGGTAGTGCGCGCGGCCACGGGGTTTCACAGCGACATTACGTTCGAGCCTGTGCCGGCCAGCTACGCCGTGTTGCGGCTGAAGGAGACGCCGAGCGAGAGGCCCAGCGCAGAAAAGCTGGCTACGACCCAAGCCGGTAGTGTGGGCGGCAGCGGCGGCGATACAATTTGGGCGTCTGGGTACGCGCTGGCCGAGAAGCTGAGTCCTGAGTTTCTGGCGTATCTGGAAACGAAGACTGGAGAGTACGCGCAGCCCGCGTTCCATGCTCACACGGACCAGCAGTCTGTTCCCTTCTGGTCGGATGAGCGTGGAGCACCCGAGAACGTTGGTACGGAGTTGCGTGCGACACACCCGCTTGTGCGCACGAACCCTGTGACAGGATGGAAATCCCTGTTCGCGATCGGCGCACATTTCTCGTCGGTGAACGGTGTCAGTCCGAAGGAGAGCGACTTTGTGGTTCGCTATCTTGAGTCACTACTTGAGTCGAGTCCCGAGATTCAACTGCGGTACAAGTGGAACCAGTATGATGTCGCAATCTGGGACAACCGGTCGACCTATCATACCATCATTCCGGATCTGCAGCTGCCGAATGGCGAGGTTCTTAACCGTGTGGGTCTGCGCACGCTGTCGCTCGGCGAGCGACCATTCCTCGACCCGGACTCGAAGCTTCGGTCCGAGGCCTTGCGCGAGCGTGAATCTTCCCATGGCAATTCCAAACAGAATTAAATAGCTAATAGTCACTGCGTAGTAAGAGCAATGTTTACACAGCCATACTAGACACTCCGATAACCATTCGCTATTCTCATGCTCAGTTGCTGTGTTCTGTGTGAACCGTGGAACAAACACCAGCGGGGAGAGGGAGAGGGGGGGGGCACAGTGATTTTCCGATCTATTTTGGTGTGAAGAAAGAAGAAGAAGAATAGTGGAAGAGGCCTAAATCAAAAAGAAGACTCGAATAGAGGAGGAGAAAAATAAGAGTGCACTGACCCGGAATCGAACCGGGGTCGAGTCGATATAGCTCAATGGCAACGACTCAGTATACCACTAACCCATCAGTGCTAATGAATAAAAGCACAATGGTAAACTAGCTATAAGTAGCGCTATACCTAGTCCGAATCCCGCTTGAAATGTCGAAAAGACAAACACTTCATTTGCCGTCAGTCTCACGGTAAAGACTTTCGCACTCGAGTAAGTTTTACTAGAGTGAGAAGGGGGGTGCTGACGCTGTTTGCGTTTGTGCTCGTGCTCGTGTGCTCTAGATCAGTTTTTGATTCCGGGGAATCGATTCAATTAAACTTTGCGTTGATGTGCGCATACCTCTGTTTATCTAGGCATGTTTTGAAGATAATGAGATTGGAGGAACATACCAGTAGATAATAGTGGGACTAATCTTACCTAACTGCCGCAACCGTTTGTGGGCTTGGGACAACCATTCGACGCGTATTTAGCCCCCCAGTCACAGCCACTACACCTAGCGTCAGAGCCCTTACCTTTGATTAGCCCTCGCGACTGTTGTCTGATTCCTTTTCTCTCGCCGTGCCCTGTATCTAGGATACCAGAAGACAAAGACGTTGTGCCGCGGGCAGGCGGCTGTCTCTCAAATATGAAGCAGTGTTGGCTTGTATTCTCTATATCTCGTTAAGATCAGCACGCATAGCAATATCGTATGTGCACCAAAGAGGTCATAATAACCGTGCCCCTTGCGTGCATGGGTTGGGGCGTGCCCGGCTATCTCGGAAGCCACCACGTCGCGCGAGGTAGGGTTCTAGCGAAAGACTGCGCGATAGGAGATCCAGTTTCTCCACTCAAATGAGCACGGTATACAAAGGAGGAACAGTATTCACAGCAGAAGGACCGGGCAATAGCGGCCCGCTGATCCGCGAAGCATTTGCTGTGCAGGACGGAAAGTTTCTGGCCGTCGGAACGCTGGAAGCGGTGCGCGCGGCTGCCGGAGCCGGTGCTGCAGAGGTGGATCTTGGCGGAAAGTTTGTGGCGCCCGGAATTATTGATGCGCATGCGCATTTGCCGATGTTTGGTAAGGCGTTGGCCAAGGTGCCGCTACGCGACTGCCAGACGCTGTCGCAGATCCAGGAGCGACTGGTTGCGGCGCGGCAGCAGAACGTAGAGGCCCCGCGCGTACTCGGTGTTGGATGGCTATTTGATTCCGTCGAGGGCGAGCCCTCGGCAGCGATGCTGGACGCTGTGCTGCCCGACGTGCCGGTGTATCTCGACGCAAATGACTTTCACTCAATGTGGGTGAACAGCGCGGCCCTGCGCGAGATGGGCATCACACGAGACACGCCGGATCCTGTGGGTGGGCGCGTTGCGCGTGACAAGAATGGCGCTGCAACAGGGATGCTCTACGAGATGGCGGCCATCGAATATGGATGGTCGTTTCTAGACTCAACGTACACGCACGAGGAAGTTATTCATGCGCTCGACCTGGCGTTTGCCGCATATCTGGTAGCCGGCGTCACTGGCGCGACAGAGATGGCTCTGGACGGTGCCGAGGTGCGCGGGCTGCAGGCCATTGTCGAACGCGACGGGTGTCTGCCATTTCCCGTGACGGCGCACTGGCTGCTAATGCCGTCCACCGACCCTGCGGAGAATCTGAAAAGTGTGCAGGTGGCCGTGGCCGTGCGTGAGGAGCTGGCTCACAACGCGGCCGTTGCGCCGTGGCTGCGCGTAACGGGAGTCAAGTTCATTCTGGACGGCGTCATCGACGCCTGTACTGCCACGATGCGCGCCCCGTATGCGAACGGCAGCAACGCGGCTCCCATTTGGAGCCCGGAGCTACTGCTTCCGACGGCAGCTGCGACAGACCATGCCGGCCTCGCGATCGCCATGCATGCGATCGGCGACCGCACAAGTGAAATCGCGCTCGACGCGGTCGAGTACTGTGTTGCCCAGAATGGCAAGCGTGCGCGCCGGCACCGCGTGGAGCACCTGGAGTCGGTTGCGGACACAACAATTGAGCGGCTGGCTGAACTCGAGGTGGTTGCGTCAATGCAGCCCGTGCACTGTGATCCGGCCGTGTTGCCAAACTGGAAGGCGATGCTCGGCGATGAACGCGCCGAGTTGGGGTTCCCGTGGCACAAGTTCCGCCACGCAGGCGTGCACATGGCGCTGGGCACCGACGCACCGACAGCTCCACACGAACCGCTGCCGAATCTGTATATCGCGCTAACGGGAGCATCGGTGCTCGCTCCCGATCTGGATCCGTACCATCCTGAGCGTGCCTTCACCCCGGCAGAGGCGCTTACTGCGTTGACAGCGGGCGCGGCATACGCGGGCGGCCTGGAAAATGAGGTTGGCCGAATAGAAGCGGGTCTTGACGCAACATTCATCGTACTTGACATTAACCCCCTTGAAACTGAACCACGAGCGTTGTTGGATGCGCGAGTTTTGCGTACGGTGGTGCGAGGCCGCCAACTACAGGAACAAAAATAGGCAACAATCTTATAGAGCGCTGGCTACAGTAGTATACGAGCTGTTAGGCCCATGTTAAACGGTTGATGTATATCTTATCTCTAAAAACCATTGTTGATTTTGCCATGCGTTTACGGAAGATTTGGTCAAAGAGAGCTTCCATGTTGCTTCCGCATAAGGAAAAAACTCTACCTTTCTGACTAACGCCATAGACGTTACCATTAGTGGGAGTCAAATTGGTGGCACTACTACGGCGCGACTCTCAATAGAGTAATTTGTTACCCAGAGCTGATCTTATAGATATACCGGTGCGTGGTCTGACTTTCTATATTGGAACTCAATTGATCTATATATCACCGCCATCTATTCTTCGTTGCAGAGTGTTGCGCGAGACTGAAAAAATCCGCAGCTCGCAATGTAGTCAAGCGACCTTAAATGATAGCGACAACCGCGTTCTGCAATTGTTTGTTCGAATGTTGCGACATGTGGAATACCAGAACGCGTCGGGTCGCGTCTTCAAATCGAATAATATTTACTTAAGCAGGGTGCTCATAAAGACATCATGGTTGTTGACAAGACGATTAACCACGACATCTGAACTCATTGGTGACCTACGCACTATGAATACTAACATCCTCTTCATGCTTGATAATATCGGGGGGTGCGTCACTTGACCCTGAATCTGCCTTCTCAGACTCGTAGTCGGCATTGGACTCCTCGGGTTCTTTGATCCATAGCAGAATTGGACTCAGAAATACAAGTGAAAGCGTAATAAGACCCCAATTCAATCCAAACTCTAGATTAAAGTTGGACTTTTCCGCATTCACTTTCCATGCAACCACTTGGCCCACGCCGCACATAGCCTTGTAAAGACCAATATAACGCGCCATCACATCGTCTTCATCGTCCATCTTCTCGGCGCCTAAGCATCCAATCATCCAGTAATTGAACGTTTGCCAGAGTGCATCAAATGCACCATAAAAGAAATAAAGAACAAAAGGGCCCGCATATTTCGTCTTTGATTCAATCATGTCCAGGTCATGAGGCTTATAATAGTGACCTGTTGGTCCAGAACGCAGTTGAAGAGCCAAGCCTCCTCCCCAAAGAATAAGGCTGTAGATGAGCAGGAATACAAATCCGTAGATGGCGCGGCGCTTCCGAGTTATACGCTTAACATCCAAGAACCACCCGAATGCAAGGGCGGCCACCATTTGTGAAAACCAATACATGGCCCCATTGAAACCGCGCGTGCGGATGTCAAACAAACGCCCGTTGACAGTGTTCTGCTGGTAGCTGTAGAAGTAGTTGGAAACGAAAAAGAACAGCAGCATGCAAATGGACTGCTTGCGTGGGATTATTCGGCAAATCTTGATAAAATCTCGAATAACATCAGGCCTTCTTTTGTCAACGTGAACACGAGTACCATCATCTCTAACGACCTTGCTCGGATTTGCTAAAGACAATGCCACGAGCCATCCAGCACCCATCAGAGCAATGAACACAGCATATGTTGCGTCGCTAATCGTGCCCACTTTTGAATCCCAGTTGATTCCCATCGCAATGAAAGACCCAATGACACCACCGACATTGAATATGAACCAGAATACGGCAATTGCTCTACCCTTTTCGTTAGCGGTTGGCTGTGATACCATCAATGCACCTTGACCAACCCAAAATAATGTCGAACCTACCCCGAGAATAGCACTTGCTGCGTAAACAAAGCCTTTGCTTTCAATATGACTATAAGCGAGAAGAGACCCGCCGTAAAGGGGGTAACTCACTCCGCCAATAAATATAGTCCAACGGGGACCCAGGACATTGTAAACGATGGGTGCAACGAACAAGTAACACACACAGGCAACAGCGTGGAGAATCACGTTTCCATTCGCTGACAGGGACGGATCGAGTCGTCCCGCACCTCCGAGGCCTGTGAGCGCATTATACATACCTGGGCATCCAAAGGCCACCAATGATACTAGAAGAATCTGCGTTAGCGGCGAATAGTACCGCAACTTCGTGAAGCCCTGAAAATAGTCTAAGATCTGCGTCATGATGGTTCGGCTAACTGATCGCCTGCATTGCCTACTTTTATATTTATTATATAGACACATATGTCCTCATCACACCTGATCGTAGCCGCCGAGCATATCAAGCAGGGGGCGATGTCACGATTATGCTCGTCAGTTCACACACATGATTGTGTGTTTAATCATTATGCAGCATCGGAGATCCTATGTGTCCGGTTATCTCCGTTTATCGAATTGAAAAAAAAAAGCCAAAAAGTTTTTCCGACAACCACTGTATACCTATGCATTGACAGAGTGCCATTGGTCACCGAACGCCTTAATCATAAGGTAGCTGTCACTTTTTGCTGCATATTTATATGTTATCAATGACTTTTTATAGGGACTAGTTAAGCAGAAGGCCATTTTTAATCACGCAAAAAGCGTACGCCTCCAGAAATTTATCACTCAATATTCAATGGGCTGGTACCGGTCATGAATATTGAACCAATTTGGAATCCCACTTCTGACGAAGTCGGGATAAGGTAGCATATCCCTGTTCCATAGTTCGTAGTCTTGTCTCAAGCGTTCAAATAGCTCGGGATGTTGTTCACGGTAATCATTGCGCTCACGTTCGTCCCTTAAAACGTTAAACAAGTATTCCTTGCCAGCAACCCGCAGATATTTCCATTGCCCATCGAGTACTGCGGCTTGATTGCTTGACTTGTAGCGCCAGAAGAGCTTACGGTCGTGTTTAGGAACACGGCCAGCCAACACCCCAGCCAGATTTTCACCGTCACTGTAATCGGTGGATTTGTCGTCAACACTGTCAACCGCACCCAATATAGTAGGCAGATAGTCAACTGTGATAGCAACTTGATCAGATACTTTCTGCGACTCGAAGCCAGCTGGCCAGCTGACAATCAGAGGAACGCGTAGCCCACCTTCAAAGAGCTCTGTTTTGACCCCCACGAATGGCCAAGTGTCAGAGAAGCGCTCGCCACCATTGTCACTGGTGAAAATAATCAGGGTGTTTTCGAAGTTTCCAGTCTCCTTCAACGCATCAACAACACGGCCAATGTTCTCATCCATGCTGCGCACCATTCGGCCGTAAATCCGGATATTGCCTTCTGTACCCGCCAAGCTCTTCAACTGCGCAGCAACCTCAGAGTCCTCGGGTCCCTCCCAGGGCCAGTGAGGAGCGTTGAAGTGCAGACTCAGAAAGAAAGGGTCCTCGCGTTGATGTTCCTTGATGACCTTGACTGCCTCATCTCCTAACAAATCAGTAAGATATCCCTGTCGATCAACGAATTCATCGTTCACAACAAGGCCATCGCCATCATGGCTCTGTCCGGGAAACATTCTGTGCTGGAAATAGTCTGTGGCTCCGCCAAGAAAACCAAAGAAAGTGTCATAGCCATACTGGCGCGGACCGTGATCCGGGAGCTTGCCAAGGTGCCACTTTCCTACAAGATGGGTACTGTAGCCCCGCTGCTTTAGCTCCTTCGGGAGCAGTCCAGGAGTGTCCAAGTCAAGAGGTGTGAACCGCTTGGCTCGCCCCTCCGGGGTGTCTGCAAAGTGGCCATTGTCCAAGGGCTCATGAAGCCCCGTAGGAAACCGGTACTGATAGCGTCCAGTTAACAAAGCGACGCGAGTAGCCGAGCAGACGGGTGAGCTTGCGTAGCCGTGCGTCATTCGAATCCCCTCGGTGGCAAGCCTGTCAAGGTTCGGGGTTTCGTAGTCCTTGCGCCCATAGCAGCTCAAATCAGCGTACCCGAGGTCATCTGCCAAAATGAAAAGAATGTTTGGCTTGCCCATTGGAACCGTCCAGTAGGAAACGGCATCACAGGCGGGCCTTCGCCGTTGGGCCTGGCTTGCACGTGCGATGGTACAATGCACGACACCGAATCGGCGACACTAAGAGGAAGGTATACCCTGAAAGTGGGTACTCATAAGATGTCATATCACTTGATGTGAGTTAGCCGCCGGTAATACATAAGTGTATATGGTTGTTAAGTTTTCAGTGTGACTTTCACTGAAAGCCTGTTGGTAATTATCCTGAGCATTTCGAAAGACCGAACTGTTAGTTCATGTTTCTTTTTATCTATATTGCTCATTTGGCATCTGCAGCTTTCATTGTTCTTGATAACACCAACTATACTGATGTTACTATAGCTCATGGCTCCATCAAGACGAACTTTATTCCTGCTCGATACTGTGAACCGCTGACTTACAACGAAAATAACGGCTCGGTGAAGCTTCCATCCAAGGATGTTTGGCAAGCGTTGGTCAACAAATACGACACGAGCCCAGCAGATCAATTAGGCTTCCTAGCTCTTGATTGCGAAAAGTTGTACTTTAATGGTAACAGTTCTGAAATCCAGCTGCACCTTTCTTATTTGAAACAGCTGCAATCTTGGACTCGGGAAATTAGACCCAACCGTATTCTAGGCTGGTATGGAGTTTCAAACTATGCGAATTTGAGCCCCAACAAAACTGCAACCCGTCAGGCACTCGCGGATCTCATCGACTTTGAAGGGCCAGGTAGGACTGCTTATTTCCCCACCGCATATGTTAAAAAAGATGGTGATACCCCATACCTCCCCAGCACGACTTGGGAGGATGCTTTGCAATTGGATTATTTGAACATTCAAGAAGTTGAGAAGCTATCTGTGACTGGATCCCATCTAAAAGTGCCTTATATATGGCCGCAATATTATGATGATCGCTATGAGCTCATATCTGCTCAAAATTGGACTAATACACTGGCAGCTGTTCGATCAACTGGATTTTCCGGTACAATTATATGGGGCGGTCAGAATCCAGTTGAACAATATAACAATTACAACGGGGGTTACGGTCCCTGGGTCCAGGCCACACAGAACTTTCTGGATCTAGTGAATAACCTTTGAGACGCTGAAGCTGGGAGATCGCAATTACCTGTTGTTGTGTACTCATTATTACTCTACTCGTTATTACAAAGGTGTTTTTTGAGCACGTCCCAGGAAGTAGAGTATATTAGCATAGAAGAAAAAATGGAATCAACAAAAGCTGTGAATCAGTATTGCCTGTATAAATTAGGCGAGCGTCTCAGTACCTGCCGCCGTTTGCGGCAGAGAGGTGGGTGCACATATGTGCACTATAAGCATATCAAATCAATGTGGAAGCACAATATAAAGACACAGTTTTACTTAACTAGAGGCTTTTGAATTTAGGATCTCACTAGTCAATATTTTTGGACCCCTGAGTGGTTATTATGTTTGTCTGCCTTTCTTGCCGTTTGGTTGCAAAAGCTGAAGGGGGCAGAAAGTGGGAGAAAATATTTATACCATGCCACTCCGATGATAAATGGCAGCTATAGCATCATCTCGCGTAGCTTTTCTGCTAAGGGTATTATCGGAGGTAACACAATAATCTTAATCAAAGCATATAACCAATCAATGGGACCCATGTTTATTGCAACAAATGGGACGAGGTTTCGCAACATAGTCATCACACCTTATTGAATATATGAATGATTATTCTCGTAAACCACAAAAAATACTACTTTTGAGTATATACTGTTTTACCGAATCCTTCGGCCGTATCACCCCGAAATATTCTCGTTGTCCGGCAAACCATTGACCACGGACGTGGGTCGGGTACTATCGAATGAATGCCTGCAAGCATACTTCACAATAGACTATCATAAAGTCAGCCAGTAAAATCGGCTTTTACTTTATACAATGTGTTACCTTGTCAGAGTATCTGTTTATGTGACCACGGACTAATGCCACAGGAAACTGATATCTGGCAACTAAACAAGC
>JAJMJC010000042.1:0-51168 GCA_030563545.1 Entelexis stigmatis
GAGCTGGCAGGAGCCACGGAGCTGGCAGGAGCCACGGAGCTGGCAGGAGCCACGGAGCTGGCAGGTGCGGAGCTGACAGGAGCCACGGAACTAGCAGGAGCACTCGAGCTGACGGGAGTGCTCGAGCTTACCGGAGCCTCGGGACCGGTGGATCCACTCGAACTGACGGGAGTGCTCGAGCTGGCTGAAGTAGTCGAGCTGACTGAAGTAGTCGAGCTGACGGGAGTGCTCGAGCTGACGGAAGTAGTCGAACTCGGTGTCGTAGGGGTGGAAGACACAGACGACGATGAGGCCGAGGAAGAGGACGAGGAAGAAGAAGAAGAAGGAGTAGACGAGGAAGAGGGAGGGGAGCTGGAAGAGGAAGAAGTAGACGATGTGCACGCGGGGGCAGCAGGGAAGCTCGATGGCGAGAGCGAATATGCTGAGTCCGCCTGGCTGAAGGCATTCGCTATGGAGTCGAGAGCATCAGTCAAAGAACCGATCTTGTCACAGTCGGCCGAAACAGCATTGATGATTTCCTGTACAATTCCGACTGCAGGCCCTTCAAGACTGGTGATATCCCCCTGGACAATGCTGGTAGCCCCAACGCTCTGGAAATCACCAGCCTTCTCGGTAAGCGCATCGAGCAGCTCGGCGATTGCCACGCCAAGAGCACTTGTCTGGCCAACATCAACATCAGCATCAGTCACAGACTCACCAGCGCTGGAAAGCGAAACTACGGCAGATGACAGAGCAGGAACTCCGTTCTGAATGCTAAGGGCGCCAAGTAGGCCGTCAGGTGAGGACCATGCGCTAACGAGACTGGACAGGCTGGTCGCCAAAGAGCTGACGCTTGACTCCAGGCCTAAAAAGTTCTGCGCGGAGGCAACGCTCAGAACAGCGAGCGCAGCAGTGAGACGTACGGGCTGCTTTGACATCTGTGAAGAATCTCAACAAAGAAAGATAGTGAAAGATAGGACAGACGGGTGGGCGAAGGTAACTTCGAGGATGAGGCGTATATTTATGGTTATTCACTCCTTGTCAGGAATATGCACAATGGCGCGCACATACTGCCCTGGTCCTCCCAATCGCCCCTCTTTTTTCTTCATTTCACGCTGCCCAACGCCCGAAACAAACAACCCCGCACAATGATACAGCTCAGAAGGAGCAGATCGTCCCAGGGCGAGGGCTAGTATGCAACACAGATTATCGTGGCCCCGCCAGGAGAGCTGAAGCGACCAATGAAGAGGAGGAGCTAAACCGTGACATAAAAATAGACGTGAGTGAGCACGAAGTTGCGTACAGGCAGCGTAAGGCTTGTGGGCCGCTCCGATATCCAGCGCCAAGATGTGGTTGAACGACAGCGAAGGACTAATGCAAGTTTCTCGACGAAGGGCACGTACACAGATTGTCTGTGGTAGCATCCCATGTAATTACTAGAATAGATTTGCAACTAAAAATACCCAACACAAGCGAGATCGACTCGAGCAGAAATCGGGGCTCTCACATGCATATTGTCGCATGTTTAGGTGTTCCTGAGATTCCATAAGGGATAAATGCATGGGCAGGGGTGACATTGGCGATTGCCAAGCAACTGCAGGGCGAAGCGAGATGGGCTGAACGTAGCGCCAAGTGAACAAAAATAGAATTTTTTCAAGGAAATGCTATCCCTATGCGAGACTAAGTTGAATTAAGAATGAGTGACTATGGGTCACGTAGTTGCTGGAATCTGCACAAAAAGGCCAGAAAAACCATTAAGAGCTTCATGTGCCGTGCGGTACCGCCCACCCCGTTCCCCTTTCCGAACCGTTCATCCAGCCGAAGGAGTGGAGCAAAAGGCACTGCGACGTAAATATTGGTCATGCTCCCGCGCTAACACACCAAATAGCTGTAGAAATAGAAAAGTATGGAGGCTCTATGAGACTGACGCCACTAAATGAATTAAAGTGTCAGTGTATGGGGTTAAATAAGGATTGCTGTATGTGCTTTTTTGCGCAGTTTATGTGTAGAGAGGCTTAATTATTGGGGTCTTTACAGAGCACCCGCAACAACAGCCATGGCACCACCCAGCACACCAGCGGCAACCTTGAAGTTACCAGTGGCGACAGGGGCGGCATTAGAAGACTTGCTCTTGCTCGACTTGGAAGAGCTGGAGGAGCCAGATTTAGAGCCACTGCCCGAAGCCGAGCCCGAGGCAGCAGCGCCCTTGGCGCCGGTAGCACTGGCGCTGCCGCCGACGGTGCCCGAGCCACGGTTGATGCTCGTGGCCTGGGAGAGCTGACCGGTTCCACCGCTGCCAACAGCCTGGAACACCGAGCTGCACTGCGAGCCTGTGCTGGTGGCAGAGTTAAGGGTGGCCGAGCCGCTGAAGTCGCAGGCCTGGCTCGACTGGCCGTTCTGCTGGTAGTACTGGTTGATGACGTAGTTCAGCTGCTGCTTGGGGTTGCAGCCCGCGAAAGCACCGTACTTGCCGGTCGTGCCGTTGGCGCTAATACCCTCGCAGCCGATGTCACCGCAGATGATACCAAACAGCTTGCCGTAGTCATCCGAGTCAACATCGTCACTAACAACGCAGGCCGCAGCAGGCTCAATGCAGTCGCAGACACTGGCGTCGGGAGTGGGAGGAAGAGCAGTGTTAGCAGCCCAGTTCGCAAGGGTAGAGGCAGGGCACGCGATCGTGCTCCGCGACGTGGTGATTTCCGAGGACTTGGCGCTGCTGGGCGAGGCCGACTTCATGGCAGAAGAGAGGTAGCCAAAGTCGGCGAGCGTGGACACAGAGTTGCCGCTGACGCTGACCAGACCGTAGTCGTTCTCCTCCTGGAAGTACATGTAAACGATACCACCGGACCAGACGTCAGTCATCTCGTCGCTGAACAGGGTGCCGACCTCCTGGAACTTGCGAGGCTGCACCGCATTGCAGCCGTACTCAGAGAAGAACAGAGGAATGCTCATGTTCTGCATCTCCTTCGTGCGAGCCTCGTAACCAGACTCCTCGAAGGTCGAGTTGCCGCACCACTCGTACATGTTCACACCGTAGAAGTCAGCGTGCGAGGTGTCGTTGCCGCAAGCGAAGTAGTTCGCCTCGGGGACACGCACACTGGCATCGTCGCTGGCGCTGTAGCCAACCGGGATGCTACGGTAGTTCTTCTGCTTCATGTAGGACTTCACGTCGCGGACGGCGGCCTTCACGAACGGGGACGCGTCCGTGTTGTTCTTAGCGTTCGTAACCTCGTTACCGGCGAAGAAACCAAGAACATTAGTATAGTTGGCCAGAGCGTCCACAACAGCCGTGTAGCGGTTGAGGAGGTTCACGTTCCACTGCGGGTCGTCACGGTTGATGGACAGACCCGGCTCACTCAGATCAGAAATGACATAAATGCCGGCGTCGTTGAGCGCGTTCATGCACTCGGTGTGGTCCTTCGTCGTGTTGATCGCGTAGACACGCACGACGTTGGTGGACAGCTGCTGCAGGTACGGAATGTCACGCTTGCAGGCGTCGCTGTCGGCCAGAGGATCGTTGAACGCATGGGTCGACGTGTCGTTAACCACGTTGTTGGACTGGTAAGCCACACCGCGGACATAGAACTGCGAACCGTTGTTCGAGTAGAAGAATTTGTTGCCAACAATCTCGATGCTGGGCAGGTCCGCAGCCTGGGCCGTAGCCATCAGGGCGGTGGCCACAGAAGAAACGAGCGAAAACTTCATGTTCCGTGGGCCTGAATTAACGAATGTGAAATTTGACGGGCAGGGCGATCCTGGTGGGGGCCGGCATGTATTTATATGAAATATTAGCGAATGTAAGGGTTTGAAAACATAGCTATTTAGGGATTTGTAAACATGCTGCGCCTCAAACCCCAGCCCTGACTCGCCTCGCTCACGTGTACCGACTTACGCGGACCGCGTTCGCGTTATAGGCGCGCTAAGTTTAGAACACGCGGCTCACGCGTCTTCATCGATTGGCCGCGGCGCGTCGACGCCCCACCGGGATGCAGCTAAGACCCCTTTGCATATTTGATTGGAACAAACATCAGGATTCAGAATTCTGTGACTGTAGAGGTCCCTCAACGACGCCGTTACTTCCAACGCGTATAGGTACGAACTATAATTAGTACACACCGGTCGCAAGAAGGGCATTTTAAAATATGGGCCGCGCCCTTGATGTAGCACGTGAGCCGTTACGGCTAAAGTTTGGTTGGCAAGGAGCACAATGATTACCAAGCAAAGCAAACCGGTGGTGGTTGGGTGCCAGACGCGCTGTTGCCCGATGGGCGGTAATCACCTGATAATACAGCCTCCTCCCTCACCTGACTCATGCCTCCTCCCAACTGTGATCACGAGATTCACCTAGCTTGCTTGATCACGCTTCATCAATCACTAACCAGTTACTAACTCATCATTTTGCTGGGTCTGATCAAACCCGGACCCTGTACTCTCTCCCCTGAAGCGCCCTTACCCTTGTGCAACCGGAACACGGCGGGCCGTCGGCGCGGGGCGGGCCACCTACCTAATCGGTCTCGCGTTCCGGAACACGCGGCGCAGCGACGCCATGGGCAAAAGCCGGGTTTGTGTCGTTCGCGATCAAAAGGGGAGCAATTCAATTGAGGAGTTTAACAGGTCATTGCAATTACAGTGATTTTAGTACTGCTAGGGCGGGGTTACAGAGGACAATGGCTCTTCGATCAAGATCGGCCACAGCTCCTTTGCCTTTTGTGGCTGCTGCAGTGAACGATGCCCCCTTAAGGCGACGCTGCTGACACATCACATTAGTGAGACACAGATGCATCTGTGGCACCGAAGTCACCGTGCCGTCTTCGCAGCTGCAAGCCAGTGGAAGTCCAATATATGGCCAGCAAAATTGATTGAAATTAAGTCGCCTCAGTCCTCATAGCTAGGTATTGAGACTCTGCTGTCGAGATGAGCTCGCACGATTTACAGCACACGTACCTCAACAACTGAATTCGTGCACTTCAATTGACAGCTTCGCATTGACACTTGCGTACATTAGAGTCAAGAGAGATCCTTTGTATAAATAAGAATACTGGCCCATGCGGCTATAGAGTAATGGGTGCATCGAAAGCTGCCCGTGTTTCATTTTATTGTCTCGGTACTACCGCATCGGATAATTGGGGTAGTATTCTTTGCATCCAGTATCCTACATATACGGGTTCGCAGTACGTATGAGTGTACATGCATTGATGACTCCCATCAAGTTCCACCGATCGTGGCACCATTGGCTGTGTGGCACCACCAATCCCTAATCTTGCCTATATAGATTGGCATAAGACGCCATTTATGAGAGGCCAGATATAGACAGCTTTGTGCATATGACCTCCTTATATTCCCGTGCCTACCACGTTGAATTGCCCGTTCTGGCAAGTTCCCACCCGCTGAGCGCCCTGGAACATGCTGATCGCACACCCACCTTCCGATTAATTTAGCCATGCGCACCGCGATATCTGAGTGTGCTGCAAGATTACGTTCGACAGCCGCTCTGTCACCATCAGATTCGACAGGCTTAGCCCAGCGATCGGGAGGAAAAAATAGAACAGGGCGTAGGGTTGCACGCGTCGCGTCAAATATTAACGTATCCTGCCCGCCTCAAACCCCCCCGCGACCCCGACTGCGAAACGGTAATTGCCACGACTTTTTTTTGCGGCGGTCGAACAGCAAGCACGACCATCCCATTCGGATCCCGGAGCCCCTAATCACCAGATCTCCGGATGTTCCGGTCGCCCACGTCTTGCTGTGGCCGTCGCGCTACCTTGGTGGTCAGCATAAAGTGGCCATGTCAACCCGAGCCCCACCCCAACCCCACCCTTAACTTGGGCAAAAAATTGAAATTGGGCCTGCAGACGATTCAATACAGGGCTAGGGGGATGCCCAAATGCCGAACGCGTCGACGTTCTCTCCCTGCCCCTCCTGGCGACCATTAAAATAGTCAGCTCCTCCCCCCAGTCAACGCTTCCTCTTACCCACGATAACATGTCGAACCAGTACGACTACGGTGCTGGGTCCGGCGCCCCCCCTCCGCCGCCGTCGCATGGCACTGGCTATGGGCCAGCCTACGACGACGGCACCGGGGGCGTGGCTCCGGACGACGCACAGTACTACTACGAGGGACAGGGCCAGCCGTACTACGCCGGGGACTACGACTACGACAATGGTATGGCCGCGGCACAGCAGCAGGCTCACCACCAGGCTGTGTACGACCACTACGCGCAGGCGGCCGACCCCTACCAGGGCTCTCTGGGCGGCGGCCTCCCCCAGCCGAACATGGCCCGCGGCTACGCTAATGATGGAGCGTCTGAAACCTTCAGCGACTTCACCATGCGCACCGGCGGAGACTACAACGACCAGGGCTCGTACATGCCATCTACGCAGGACTACGTTGGTGACTACGACGCCTCGTCGTACAGCCAGGCCGTCGGGGGCATGCGCAGCGGCACGTCGACGCCCGTGTACGGTGGCGGGATGAACGTTCCTCGCTTCAATGAGCCTTACCCGGCGTGGAGTGTCCAGAACCAGGTGCCAATCACGAAGGAGCAGATCGAGGATATTTTCATTGATTTGACCATGAAGTTTGGCTTCCAGCGTGATTCCATGCGCAACATGTATGACCACTTCCTGGTCATGCTTGACTCGCGCGCCTCGCGCATGACGCCGAACCAGGCTCTCCTCTCGCTCCATGCGGATTACATTGGTGGCGACCACGCGAACTACCGCAAGTGGTACTTCGCGGCCATGATGGACATGGACGACGAGATCGGCTTCCGCAACATGAAGCTGGGGACCGGCAAGGCCGGCAAGAAGGTCAGGAAGGCGCGCAAGAAGTCGTTGAAGCTCCGCAAGAAGAAGAAGAACAACGACAACGATGTTCCCGAGATGACCGGCGCTGGCATCATGCCGCCGTCTTCCGATACTCAGCGTACTCTCGAGGAGTTGGAGGGTGACTACTCGCTCGAGGCTGGCGAGTACCGCTGGAAGTCGCGTATGAACGTGCTCACTCCTCAGGAGCGTGTTCGCCAGGTCGCTCTCTACCTTCTGCTTTGGGGTGAGGCTAACCAGATCCGCTTCACTCCGGAGTGCCTGGCCTTCATCTACAAGTGTGCTGATGACTACTTCCTTAGCCCTGAGTGCCAGAACAGGGTTGAGCCTGTGCCAGAGGGTGACTTCCTTAACCGTGTTATCACTCCCTTGTACGAGTTCATCCGTGGCCAGGTGTACGAGATTCACAATGGCCGCTATGTGAAGCGTGAGCGCGACCACAAGAGCGTAATTGGCTACGATGACGTGAACCAGCTCTTCTGGTACCCGGATGGAATCGAGCGCATCTCGTTTGAGGATGGCACGCGCATGATCGATGTTCCGCAGGCGGAGCGCTACTTCCGCCTTGGTGACGTTGTTTGGCGCAACGTCTTCTTCAAGACTTACCGTGAGACGCGTTCGTGGTTCCACATGGCCACGAACTTCAACCGTATCTGGATCATTCACATCGCCTCTTACTGGTTCTACGCGGCCTATAACTCCTCCCCTCTCTACACGAAGGACTGGAACTATCTTAATGACTATCATGCCCTTGGTCAGACCTCTTGGGCCGCGTGTTCCATCGGCGGTTGCATCGCTACTGGTATCCAGCTTATTGCCACTCTCTCAGAGTGGGCATTCGTGCCGCGAAAGTGGGCAGGTGCTCAAAATCTTGCTCGCCGCTTCTGGTTCCTTGTTATCATTCTCTGTGTCAACCTCATTACTCCCGTCTACGTTCTGGGCTATCTAGGATTCCGCAAATCCACATCTGGTCTTGCTGTCGGTATTGTTGGGTTCTTCATTGCACTTTTCACGTTCCTCTTCTTCTCTATCATGCCTCTGGGTGGTCTGTTCGGTTCTTATCTGAACAAGTCAACTAGGCGCTTTCATGCATCGCAGGTATTTACAGCATCGTGGGCAAGCCTTAAGGGCGTTGATATGTGGTTGAGTTACATCGTTTGGTGTGTGGTCTTTGGAGCTAAGCTTTCGGAGTCGTACTTCTTCCTCATCCTGTCAATTAAAGACCCCATCCACGATCTTGGTAATATGGAAATGCGATGCATTGGTGAAATTTGGTTCGGCAACAAAGCAAACGCTGTCTGCAAGGTTCAGCCCCAGATCGTTCTTGGTGTCATGTATGCGACAGACCTGTGTTTGTTCTTCCTTGATACTTATCTGTGGTTCATTCTATGCAACACCGTCTTCTCGGTTGGTCGCTCGTTCTATCTGGGTATCTCGATCTGGACGCCTTGGCGAAACATTTTCAGCCGTCTGCCGAAGCGTATCTATTCTAAGATTCTTGCGACTAACGACATGGAGATCAAGTACAAGCCCAAGGTTCTGATTTCTCAGATCTGGAATGCTATCGTCATCTCCATGTACCGTGAACATCTCTTGGCAATTGATCATGTCCAGATGCTGCTGTACCACCAGGTGCCATCAGAGATTGAAGGAAAGCGTACATTGCGTGCTCCAACATTCTTCGTTGCCCAAGATGACAACCAAGTGACATCCGAATTTTTCCCGCCCAACTCTGAAGCTGAGCGCCGTATCTCGTTCTTTGCTCAGTCGCTGTCTACCCCCATGCCTGAGCCTCTTCCTGTAGACAACATGCCGACTTTCACTGTTCTTGTTCCGCACTACGGTGAGAAAATCTTGCTGAGTCTGCGTGAGATCATCCGCGAAGAGGATCAGTTCACTCGCGTGACACTGCTGGAATATCTAAAGCAGCTGCATCCAGTAGAGTGGGAGTGCTTTGTTAAGGACACGAAGATCTTGGCCGAAGAGTCCAACTTCGACGAGAATGGAAATGCCACGACGCCGGGTGCTGAGAAGGAGGAGAACGATGCAACTGCTGTCAAGAACAAGATCGATGATCTTCCGTTCTACTGCATTGGTTTCAAGTCCGCTGCCCCTGAGTACACACTGCGCACACGGATCTGGGCCTCTCTACGCTCACAGACACTCTATCGTACGGTTTCTGGCTTTATGAACTATTCGCGTGCTATCAAACTACTTTACCGCGTGGAGAACCCAGAGATTGTTCAGATGTTTGGTGGTAACACGGAAAGACTCGAGATGGAGCTGGAACGTATGGCTCGTCGCAAGTTCAAGTTCGTCATTTCGATGCAGCGTCTAGCTAAGTTCCGCCCTGATGAAATGGAGAACGCTGAGTTCTTGTTGCGTGCTTATCCTGACTTGCAGATTGCCTACCTTGACGAGGAGCCTCCTCAGAATGAAGATGAAGAACCTCGTGTGTTTAGTGCTCTGATTGATGGCCATTGCGAGATTATGGAGAATGGGCGTCGTCGCCCTAAGTTCCGGATTCAGCTTTCTGGCAACCCGATTCTTGGTGACGGTAAGGCTGATAACCAAAACCATGCTCTCATTTTCTACCGTGGCGAATATCTGCAGCTTATTGATGCCAACCAGGACAACTATCTCGAAGAGTGCCTTAAAATTCGTTCCGTTCTTGCAGAGTTCGAGGAACTCAACATGGACATTGGCAACCCTTACACTCCTGGTATTCCTTCAGCTGTTGCAGATCACAACCCGGTTGCTATTGTTGGTGCTCGCGAGTACATTTTCAGTGAGAACGTTGGTGTGTTGGGTGATGTCGCTGCTGGTAAGGAACAAACTTTCGGTACGCTTTTCGCGCGTACCCTGGCTCAAGTTGGTGCAAAGCTCCATTATGGTCACCCCGATTTCCTGAACGCTATCTTCATGACCACCCGTGGTGGTGTGTCCAAGGCGCAAAAGGGTTTGCATTTGAACGAGGATATTTACGCTGGTATGACTGCGCTCATGCGTGGTGGTCGCATCAAGCACTGCGAATACTTCCAGTGCGGCAAGGGTCGTGATCTCGGTTTTTCGTCGATTCTTAATTTCACAACGAAGATCGGTACCGGTATGGGTGAACAGATGCTTAGTCGTGAATATTATTACCTTGGTACGCAATTGCCTCTGGATCGCTTCCTTTCGTTTTTCTATGCTCATCCAGGCTTCCACATCAACAACATGTTCATTGTTATCTCGATCCAGATGTTCATGATTTCCCTTATGAACATTGGCTCTCTGACCTCCGAATCCATCGTTTGTTACTACGATAAGAACAAGCCAGAAACTGATCCTCATTATCCACTGGGCTGCTACATGCTGCAACCGACCAAGAGATGGATTGACCGCTGTGTGTTGTCTATCTTCATTGTGTTTTTCATTGCTTTTGTTCCCCTTGTGGTTCAAGAGTTGTGTGAGCGTGGATTGTGGAGAGCGGTGCAGCGTTTTGCTAAGCACTTTGCGTCGTTGTCGCCCATGTTTGAGGTGTTCGTATGCCAGGTTTATGCTTCTTCGTTAGTGACAAACTTGAGTTTCGGTGGTGCGCGATACATCTCTACTGGCCGTGGTGTTGCCACTGCACGTATCCCATTCGCGACTTTGTTTTCTCGATTCAGCAGTGACTCCATTTATTTGGGTAGCCGCTCACTGCTGATGTTGCTCTTTGGTACTATCTCTATGTGGCGTGCCTCGTTGCTATGGTTCTGGTTGACTCTGATGGCTATGATCGTGTCGCCTTTCTTGTATAACCCGCACCAATTCTCGTGGCAAGATTTCATGATTGACTACCGTGACTTCATTCGGTGGATGACGCGTGGCAATTCCAAATTCCACAGGAACTCATGGATCGGTTACGTTAGGTTGACCCGTACCCGTGTCACTGGTTTCAAACGGAAGCTGCTGGGTGACGTCAGTGAGCGTACATCTGGTGATGCTAACCGCGTTGGTTTCCTGTCAGCGTTCCTCACCGAGGTGTTCATCCCGCTCGTTGTCTTTGGCTGTGCATTCATTCCGTACATGTTTATCAATGCGCAGACAGGTGTCATTGAGAAGAATAACCCTGGACAGTCCATTGGCCCGGTGAACTCGATTCTTCGTGTCATTATTTGCGCCCTTGCACCAATTGTTATCAACGCTGGTGTTGTTTTGGTTCTGGGGTTCATCGCGTGCTTCTGTGGTCCATTGACAGCCCTATGCTGCAAGCGAACGGCTACAGTCAATGCTGCAATTGCTCATGGTGTTGCCGTTGTTATGCAGATCGCTTTCTTTGAGGTTATGTGGTTCTTCCAGTCTTGGAACTTCACTCGCGGCCTCTTAGGTACGATTTGTTCAGTGCTGTTGCAGCGTATTATTTGCAAGATCCTTGTTGCATTCACGCTGACACGTGAATTCCGAGCTGATAATGCTAATCGCGCATGGTGGAGTGGCAAGTGGTATGGCAGCGCTCTAGGCTGGATGGCTTGGACGCAGCCTGCTCGTGAATTTGTTGTTAAGGTCGTCGAGTGCGAGATGTTTGCCGGCGACTTCTTGCTCGGCCACCTCATTCTGTACTTGCAACTGCCTCTCCTTGTTATCCCTAAGATCGACAAGTGGCACTCGATGCTTCTTTTCTGGCTGTCTCCCTCGCAGCAGATTCGCCCTCCCATTTTCTCTGTGAAGCAAGAAGCACTTCGCAAGCGTATGGTCAAGAAATATGCGTCGCTGTATATCTTGATCTTCATCATTTACCTCGCCATGGTGATTGCACCTGCTATTGCAGGACCGTCTATGAAGACAAATGACATCTTGTCGTCGTTGGGTAGCTTCACAAATGGTCTTATCCAGCCGAAGGGTCTTAACAACAACGACACTGCTAAGAATGGCACAACAACGTGGTCGTCTACCTGGACTTTGACTGCAAATTACTCCACCCTTCCTTAAGCACTTAGTGGAGCTTATATAAATAGTTCATATAGTTATTTTTTATTTTATCATTAACACGTTATTTTATCATGTTATCGCTCAGTCGTACAAACAGTTCTTTAGACTAGATGCCAACTTATAAAGGGAACGCGTGTGTGCCAACTTTTGCAGCATATAAAATACGCTATCGGAGCAAGAAGTAACGTGACAGTGGGGGTAGCGATTACGTGGACATCCGGCTGCTAGGTCTTGTTGGTTACGCAGCTCGTTAGTCCTAGCTCAGAGGGTGGTCTAAGTAGAGATAAAAAGCTAAAGAGTAGCTATAGAAAAGGTAACAGGCTGACTATGTTGTTATGGATCACGCGAGGTTCAGGTTCTCTCTAGAACAACAGGGGTTTTCACTAGAATCGTGTGTCATGTGCTTTTCAGTGTAGTTGACTTTCGCTGTGGAATCAGAGTACAGAAATCGGTGAACAATGAAACAGTCATATGGATAAAAAAAACACCTTTACATACTGAGAAACTTCTGGCAACAATACTGCTACTATGTAGTGATTTGATTAGCAAGTCCAAAGTGTAAAAGTAGGTGTCGTATGCCGCCTGCGTTTAGCAACCCGGTTGCAGAGCACTATAAAATAAACCGACGATGTTTCACCCACTTCAGTGCGAAAGAAGAGAAGAGCCTGTCGATACACTGCTTAAAGCTTAGACGGATGGCTCTTTCTGGATGTCAATTTCGTCTAGCGTGCAATTACTATTTAAACTCATTCTCGGGTATAAAAAAAATCTGGACGACACCGGAGTCGAACCGGGGACCTCGCGCAAACTAGCGTTGATGCTAAGCGCATGTGATAACCAACTACACCAGACGCCCTTGCTATATTTTTACCGACAAATGATAAGATAATATAAAGAAACATGTTGCCAACCCTCTAGACTAAAAATATAAATTGTCGCGATAAGATATCATGTATTTATTTACAACGTGGTTGGAGTAATCGAGGTTCTAGATAAAACCGAAACCTTCAGTACCCTCAGTTATGATCCTTTGAAGCATGGCTCTCAACTTCTTGTAGCTTTCGTATGCGGGAAGGTTGATTTGATTCATGCATGTATGGGCTGACGGCCAACGACTGGTATTGCCATGCTCCTTATGGATCTGGAATTTCACTCCTACTGTGCTGTTCGACTCAAGGTGTGAAAATCCATGAACAGGAACTCTTGAGGTACCTGTCGAAAATTGAAGTAATTTTGCACGTTCTTCGGTGCTGAATGACGCAACTGCAGTCCAGAACCATCTGATCTGCGGTGAATCGACCGTATATCCAACATAGGTTGTATTTGCCCGCCAGTCGTCAACGTTGATTGAAGGCAAGCCACATATCAAGAGTTCGAGTTCCTGCTCATCGAAAAGCTCTACCAACTCAGGAGCAATCACATCGTTAAAACCCTGACGCAAGGCCTTGAGTTGTGCTTCCACGCTTTCCACAAGCTTGTACTCTACTATTCGCTTGACATACTCGTGTTTGTTGTCCTCAGTTACAGAGATGTTGCGTCCATTGTCTACTAACTCCACAGTAACAGTACGGCCAAATTCAGTTACCTGGGTGCTGAATGTTTCCTCTATGACATCAGTAACATCCATGTCCAACATCCACACGAGTGACTTGTAGTATTGCTCGTCAACGGCTTCCATATCAGCCAACGTTACGTTTGGCCTGCCAGAGAGATACTTGTAAATAACGCGGCTAAAGTATAAGCCAATCATGCGTGCATCATAGACTGCACGGCCCAGTATGCGACCAACCACTCGGAAATATTCGAGATGATTAGGATTTACTCCAGAATCTCTGTTAATCTGATAGACTGACGAACTTTCCTGTGTTGGCATGAACAAAGCATAGGATGGGTTCAGAATTTCCCGAGCAATCAGCTCTAGCCACTCACGCGAGACACCACCGGCATCAACAGCATCCTCCTTTTCAAATCTAACAAATAAAGGGGCTCGCAAGGTCTGAGAATCCAGATTCTTGAGAGCAGCGAAAGTATCCTCCAGCAAATAGCGTCGACGGACGTTAAGTCTCAACTCAGCTGAGCTATCTGCTCTAACCTTCTCAGCATCTTCAGTTATTTTTGCGCGAAGCCACTTTTCCTTAGATTGAAAATCGAACAAGGCCAACTCTCTTGCCATCTCACCCATCGGTCCAAGATACAGATTCGGTCTTGCTCGTAAAAGCTCATTGATAACCGTACGCCTTTGAGTCATGAATGAGTGAATGTACGAGCGCATCCAAAGGGCATACTTGGCTAACCCAGGATGTGCACCCGGTTTAGAAGGCTTCCATTTTATAACGGATGACAGTGCTAGCGCAAAGCTTTCGAGTAAAGACACTCCTGAAGCAAATCCACGGCCATTTGTCGGGCCACTCAGCGTACCATTGTTCAATCTATTGCCAACGCTATGCCACAAAGGAAGTAGATTGACACTTTTTATGGCAGCGAGGACCTGTTGCGGTTCATACAGTTGATTGAGTAAGGACATGAGCCGTAAAAGCTTTACCTGCTCCGTCCCGAAAGCATCCACAGTCGTGACACTGACTTCAACATCAGCCACAGCGGGAAGCAAGGTCAATAAAGAGGACCGTGCGCGCCTCGTTTCTCGGATGATATGTGGTAGTAACACATCAGTCCGAAGATACTTTTGAATAATTTCAGTCAATGTTCCAAAGGCATCAGACGTGCATTCTCGCAGTCCAAGTACTCGGGCAAGCTGTGCATGAATGTTGTTATTGGTCTCAAAGCGTCGGGATCCCAACTGTGATAGTACATGCAAAACCAAGACTGAAGTGCTATGAAGCAGTCTCCGATTTTGGCATATTTGAGGCATTGCCAAGAGCTCAATCAGCTGCGCACCATAATCGCGCAGCAGCGCACGACCAAGCCTGCGACAGGTTCGCGAGTGTTTTTCGCGCTCATGTGAAGAAGACCATCCAATCTCGTATAGATCGCACAGCAATCCTACAATATTGGCACATACTAAAGCAGCTGTGGCTTCACGAGGTAGTCTAGCAGGAGTCGATAGCTTTTCACACATCCTGGTGTACGCAGGACGTATAATCCCTTTGGCAGCATCGAACAGAGCGCTCATTAGCAGAGAGGTTACTGTGTCGCGACCTTCGCGGTACTGCAGAAGACCCACAACTGTCTCCCGCATATCAGTACGCTCCTGTTCAAGTACTATTGTGAAAAGCATTCGAACTGTAGTCACTGATATGTATTCTGTGGCCAGATCTCGCTTTGACCCAAAAGCTCGCACTGGGGGCTCGAGGTCTTTCTGACGGTCCTGTACGACTTCTATGGCTGCTGCATCATCAGCACCGGATAGTTGAGGAACTTCAGCTTTGAAATAACGATCGAACTGTTTGAATACCTCACTAGATTCGATCGTACTCTCATTCCACCATGCAAGTAGTGGCTCACTTTCGCTCAACACCGAAGGCTCGTTGGTGAACCGTGGAAAACCGGTGGTGGACAGCGCGCTGGTTGTATAAGGTTGAATAACATCAGATTCATCGACATCCGGCTCATCGAGTAACTCGAGTTCATTACTGAAACGCATCAGCACGCCGTTCATCAGATCAAATCCCGTGATAGGTGGGACTCCCTCCACGACAATATCGACATCAGAAGGTACCTCTGTATCCAGATCAGGGTTTTCTGGATCGAAATCGTCCAGCTCACTATCGCTTGCATCATCTGAGTATGTTGAGCGATCTTCTTCTTCAGAGGAGAAAACAGCCTCGATAATCTCAGGTGTCGCTGCCACGTCACTATCAGCATCGTCAGTGACACCTAGTAGATAAATCTGGTCGTCACTAGAGGATTGTTCCTCATCACTTGCCACTCCCACTATGCTCATACGATCATTAAAGCCCTCGTCGTGTTCGTCGCCTTCATCAAAATCAGCATAGCTCATTCTATCATCAGAAGCATCGCTTCTTTCATCATAAGAAAGTTCATCCGCACTCATATCATCTCTCGAATCCATTTCTTCAGAGCCCATGTCCTCTGAGCCAAATTCCTGCTCATCCTCGTCATTCATGTATTCATCTTCAGCATTTTCATCGTCAATATCACCCAACACAGAGTTTCTGAAAACATCTCGTTCCATGGATTGTTGATTGCTTTGAGGCTGTAGCTGCTCATCTATAATCTCGGCGTGAGCATCATTGTCGTCGGAGTCATCATCTTGAGTAGTCAAAGTACCTGACTTCTGCGGCCAATCGTAACCTTCAAGCTCAGTGTATTCCTCTAGCATACTCAAAACATCAACGCGAAAAGCTCTCACGGCCAGGTCCGATGGTTGTAATTGGGCATAAGTTTCTAGAAATACAGCGAGCACCTTGGATCCACGTACAGCCTTAACAAAAGGCGGCATGCTGTCTTTTGGATCGAACTTTGACCAGGCGGCAAGTTCGACCTTGTTCTGATCTACTGTGACAGTAAGCAGAACACTAACTATGAAATGCAGTTGAAAGGAGGCTCTATCATATCTTCCCTCTGTGATGTCGCCTGTAACGTCCGTTTTCATATACTTAACCAGGGCGTTGAAAACAGCTTTCGTAGAATGAAGTAATGAGTCACGAACGCTAAGCGAAAAAGGCTCATCAAGACTTTGAACTGACAATGATGACAGGAAACGCACGGCTGTTTCAAGTATATGGGTGTCGCGCAGATCTCCTCCAAATCTAGTATCAGCTGGAGCTTGCCGTGGTGCAAATCGACGTAAAACGTGTAATATTGCGTCTGGAAATTGTTCCGCCAAAGCCTCGCGAGCCGCACCTACGGAACTGATAAGGTCCACAAGAGCATCACCTGTCACCTCTGCCTTTCTAAGATCTTCACCAAGAAATTCTGGTACAAGACAACTGACCAAAGCATTCACATTGTAGAGAGTGTCACGATCAAGGGGTGGTATATTTTGCGAAGAGTTTGGCACATCTGACAATGGAATAAGACCTCGCGACGTCCGTGCAATGTGACGAAGTGCAGCATGACGAAGACTTGGGCGTCTCAAGATCAAGCTTTTCACATCTTCAATGCTCCCGATCTGGTCAAAGCCTAGGACCCGCGGAGTATCCACAAGCATAATGATTTTCCTTTCACCAGCGACTCCAGCTGTACTTATAGCATGTGATACCACACGAAGACATTGTTCCGCCAAGTTGACCACAGCTGGGTCAGCTGTATTATAAGCAGCTCGTTTTGCTTCTTTTAGATCCTCCAAGGAGGACGCACCACTCTTATTTGTTTCAAGGTCGCTCGAGTCTGCGTTCTCGCGTTTGCGAAAACCACTGCTGGTGCACTGAACAATGACATCGAACAAACCGGAGCTGATAATCTCACGTGCAACATGTGGCCACATATCAATGAGACGCACAAGCAACCACCCTATACTAGATATCGCGGTATGAGTCTCCTCATCAGATTCATTGGTTTCAGCAAGGTCCGTGGTTTGAAAACCTTGTAAAATACCCTTGATAGCAGTCAAGAGTTTTGTCAGGTCGATATTAGCGGTGCTCAAAAAAGATCGGCAGATACTGCATATCTGTTCCTCAACACTTAAATTTCTCTCGTGAGCGTCGAGAAGTGTATAGCACACAGAATGCTCTAAGAGTGAAGCAAGAGGTGCGAGAGGAATGTCAGAACGCAAGTAGTCAGTCTTAAATCGCGAAACGATAAGCTCAAGAGTTTTGGGAGCACCAGACCATCCCATGTGTTCGAATGAGACCCAAGGAAATTGCAATCGACTTGTAATAGCAGCTACAAGGCGCAAATAAGCTTGGTTTGAGTTCTGTTGAAAAGCATCCACAGCAGCATCTCCCGCAATGAGAAATGAGTCGATATTGCGGGAAAAATCGCGATCAGACATAGTTGCTACCAGATCAATTACGGCAGCTGGGTCCTTCACGGCTACTCCTGGAAAAAGCTCTTTCCAACGACTTAGCAAACCACCTGGCTCGTCGCGCTTTCCGAACCACATCGGCACCGTGAACCTAGCTCGTAACCCTTCAATCTTCAAGGCTGTATCAAGCACAGCCTCAACTCTTTCATTAGTAGTGTTCGACAGTGGAATTGACATACGACGTCCGGAAAATGCAAGATGGCTCAACACCGAGAACACCAAAGTCCGCATAGATTCGTGCTTAGCTTCAAACGCTTCGCACAATAAATTACAAGCACTGGTCAGAGCATTATTAAACTCATCTGTTGCATTTTGTTGTAGCGGTCTCCAGTCTACGGTGATTTCACGCAATAAAAGGAGAAGCTCACATATTTTACCAAAGCGATCTTCCGATGGCGGCAGCTTCTCGCATGCGACAAAGACATTACAAACGAGCTGCGTTCGTTTATCGTCAGGAAAGAAATCGCTATTCTTCAAGACAAAAGACATGGCAGATGAGTAGTTAAAAGCCTGTTCAAGAAACGGAGCTTGAATCAGACCAGCTGTAGTTATTTCGAGTATGCCTGGGACAGCATCGAAATAGTTAGGCTTTTCTCCAAGATAATCACGTAGATCACTAGGCCAGGGTGCGTACGCGAGCGCCACCTTATCTAAAGAGAGCAGAAAAGAGGCCTCTGAATCTGCGGTAGCGCTGTCCTGTAGAAATCGCGTCACGCAGTTGTCCAGATCTTGAGCAGCATAATACTGCAAGGGAGTAGCTGGTCGCATGTTAGTTGACTTTGCTACCTCGAATAATCGCCTGACTCTTGCAGAGTCTATATGGGGAACATCGCTTAAAAGTTCAAAAGCGAATAATGCGGCATTTTTGCGAAATGTTGTTGCAAGAGTGTTGCTTGGATCAGTTTGAGTCCCGCCAAGCGTTTGAGGCATTTCGGGCAATTCGTTATCAGCAGCCAGAGACCATCTTAGCATAACATCTAAGGAGTCCACAAGATCATTATACGCTACTGGACTCCTACGTAACAGCTCAATGAAGGCCCTACGCATCGACTTTTCTGACCACTCCCACGGCGAGCTAAGTACACGCTGATAGAGATGTTTCAAAAGATTCACGTAAGAATCATCTGGTCTTCCGCTCCATAGCCTTTCAGCCATGCTAGCAACAATGCTCAAGCGAGAAAGGTCAGTCGCGATAAGACTATGTAAGGATTCAACGAATCGAGCAGCCGTGCCGCGCTCAACAAGCGGTTCAAGTCGCGTGTGGTCAAGAATTGCTGCTGAAGCCTCCAAGGCAATAGCAGCTGTACGAGAGCGAATAAAGAGCTGTAAATTTGGTGCGGTAAGATCCGCACAGATGTCAAAGAAGTCACTGTTTATCAAAGCATGCTCCAATTGAGGCGTACGAGAATCATTGATCCAGAAGGCGAAAAGGTGGGCATAGATTTCAGCCATGGCAGCAGCAACTTGAGCACTATGATCTGTGGATGCCGAAGCAACAGCAATAACACTGTTGGCTAGTTCTCTTATGAGTAGCGCGTACGCATTTTGTGAGCGTAGGATGCTTGGTGTCAAATCCTCGTCGCGTACTATTTGGCTCATAACATTTCCTGCTGCCATCTTGATCAGCTCTGGAGTGCTGCTATCAGTAGCAATATTCAACACACCGGGAAAAAATGTGCCCATCTGTGGAACACCCATGGATATAGCGGTCAGCAACCGCTGCACGTATCTTTGATCATCAGAGGCTGCTTCGATACCGGCCAGCTGAGCATTAAGACCCATACGTAAAGCATACAGTTCAGGCCAGCCATCATCAAGCTGTAGCGCTAGTACACACCAGATTGTTTCAGCAATAGCTACCTTCAGAGGTGAGAAAAGAGAAGTAGCTGGGGCACGAGTGAGGTCAGCTACAGCCGCCAGTGCATTAGGAGCACGCTCAGCTGTTAGCTCATCGAATCCATTCGCAGAAGCTAGAGCAAATAGAGCACAGAGACTCCAGATCTGTAATTTCACAAGTTCGACCCGTTTTCCTGGGCCTTGGGCCGATTCCGCCAAGCGCGCCTGGACAATACGACTAATGGCATTACTGCCACTAGTTTTTCGCTCAATCGACCCTACTTCGGCAAAATCGACGTACTCCGAAACCACTTGACGGGCTAGTTCATCATCCACAATGAACTGACTGAGAGGCTGTTGCGAAGACTGCGGCGTGCTCCCATTGCCGCAAGGAACTAGTAGCGCCGACTCAAGGAGGACAAAAAGTATGGAGTACGGCGGGAAAAACGAATCGGTAGCAAGCAATTCTACCAACAGCTGAGTGGCATAGCAGGAGATCGTGGCATTCGTCGTGTGAAGAAACGCGTCCGCGACCCAGCCACGCGTTAGCGCGTTTGCCATCTTGCTGCCTCTGTCGCGAGATTTCAAGGCCGCGAAAACAACAAAGCGAAGGACTATGATGCATCTTTCCGCTTCCTCATCAGATAGTTTGATGAAATACGTATCAAGCCTACTAGTAGAGTCGTCAACCGCTTCTTCATCGGTCGCGTCGCCCTTGGGATGCTCGGGAGCAATGCCGTCTTCTGGCTCACGCGGGTATGGTAGGCCTAGTCGAGCTATCTCGCGCCGCAAAAAGACGAGGCACGCCTCGTATACACCGCCCAACGCGTCGACAACTCCGCTCGCATTACCCCTCGAAATGAGTTCAAGCCAAAATTCTAGGTCGTCATAAGGCACCTTGGAAAGTACCTCGACGAGGTTGCTCTCGAATCCATCAAATACTGCCGCAATACGTTCATCATTCCGCTTCCGTACTGCCTCCAATGGCACTCCCATGATACAGCAAATCTATCTGAAGTGCCTGTCAGCGATGGCCATATAGTAATAAAAGGTACGGGATTTTCGCAACACCAGCGAACCTCAGACCACACGCGGCACGTGACACGCGTTTCGTGTTCACGGGTGGAGGAGGGTCGGAAACGAATAGCCTAGTAGGTAAGTTAGTTTCATAATAATAATCGACAGGCCAACAATACCGTCATCTACACTAATTCATGCTCCACTGTTGTTCTAGGCTGAAAATCATTGATATCATATGAAAATTGCTCTATGTAAAAAGAAAGAAAAGAAAAAAAAATTGTTAAATCACTCTCGTTTAACAAGAGGTGGGGCTTCGTTGTCAACGGCAACGCCCATAATTGGCGAGGGCACCGGTGAAAATGACTCGTGCAATTCTCCGGGATGCTCGTTTTGCCATTCCCGCAGCTTATATGACTTCCCGGTGACATCCCACCAGACACCACGGAGAGTGTGGGCAATGGCCATGCGGCCTTGCCACAGTGGTAATAATTCAATTGCAAACATGGACAGGAAGAGCCAAATGATACCTACAACAACCCACCCTGTGAAAAATGGCTTGGAAAATATGTACCCCGAGCCATACATGGGCATGGGCCATATAATGAGTAGAGAAAGGGTCACAAAAACACAGGCAATGCGTGCAATTTTGGCTGAGCGGGTTAATGTTCGTTCCTCTTCCTCATATCGCTCGTCAGCAGCAAGGACGGCGGACACGCGTGCTTCCAGAACCCTGTCTTCTTCCTTTGTCTCCTCTTGCCCACCTTCGGGTGCCTCTGGTGGAATCTCTCGCACCGTTTGGAAGTCCCTCAAGTTGTTAAAATCGTAGTGAGCGTGGCCGCCAATCAATTGGCAGACTGCTATAATGATAATTGGCGAACAAAGTGATACAAGTGAGCCTCCCATCATCGGGTAATCAGACCCAGTAGTGTCTAGCGTGAAAGTGTTGTCGAAAAGACCTGCCGTAATTGCCGCCCAGGTCGCGATTCCAAAACCGAGTCCAAGTGGAGGTGCAATACATGCTGACCATATATTTAGGCCACTCCAGAACATCGTCAGAGACACAGGAATGACAGCGGAGCAGATAATAACACCCATAAGTGTGTAGAGATAGCCCATTCCGACGCCACCATAGTATAACCCGATTGAGAAACCAATCATGACCAATACGAAAACGATAACACTTGCATGTGTATGCCACATAAGCTGTTTGCTTGTAGCCTTTGGCGAAATGTAGGTTCGGTAAATATCGTAAGTCCAAATAGACGACACAGCAACCATTTCAGCAGACGCGGCACTTGTCACCGCCATGAAAATCATAAGCAGTGCAGCTGATCCTCCACCTTTGCCTAGTAAAGCAACAGCAGCGTAAGGAAGAGTGAGTCCTGCACTCACCTCTTCTGAGGTCATTGGTCTCGGATAGGTGGGCCATAGTGGCGTGTGCTCAAGCACAGCTCCCGCAAGTCCCATTGTAGTTGCACATACCCAGGGGAGAGCAAACCATGAAAGTCCACCAATGAAGTATCCCGGTAATGCTGCGGCCGGGCCGGCGGCTATAGCCTTGTTCCAGTAGCCAGTGTCGAGGAAGACCGTACCAAAGTTGCCTGCCAAGTTAATGACCATAAACAAGCCGGCTGGACGGCTCTTCATCGTTAGATAAGAGCCATCTTTATTACCCTTGATAGGCTGAGTCTTTGCTAACTCAACGAGCAGGTCATATAAGCGACCTGGTGAGCCCAAGAAGCTGTTGTTTGCGTACACTGTAAATGCGAAAAGGAAAATAATCACAAAAAGGATCATTGTGTGAACGTAGTCAGTGAGAAAGGTCGCCTTTAGTCCACCTGCCAGAGTGTATAGTGTCACACCGAGCGGAACGAGGAAACACGCAGCTATGGGGTGCATACCAGTAAGTGATTCAAACGCAGACGACGATCCAGCTATAAGCATGGCCATAACCAGTATGTTTGTTGCTAAGGCAAAAAACATGAAAATACCGTGAGCCACTGTGCCAAATCGTACTTTGACAACTTCAAGGTACGTGTAAACGCCAGGGGCTTTCTTTTTCAATTCGATGGCGATCGTGGCAAATAGCACAATCTGTACAGCTGCCCCAGATGCATATGATATCGGACCAAACACACCATTAGAATAGGCTTGTGTTGTTGATACGAGTAACGTGGCAGCCCAAGTCCAACTGCTTACAACAGCAGACGCGATCAAACCATAGTTTACAGAGCGCCCAGCTGTTGCGAACTCAGCCGCATTTATCTGCTCCTTCTGGTAGCGTCGAAGGGCGAATGTCACTAATACCATTCCCAAGGCAAAAGCGAGACCAACGCCTACAACAAGGCCATATCCTATAGATTCATCGACCGGAGGAAAGCGATGGACAGCCATCTTGTGAAGTTAGAATGTGTTCAAGTTGCTTTCACACATTTTTTTCATGGCTGGTTTAATACCACTGTGAATTGTTTGAAACTGATAAGTGGTAACCTAACCCGATGTGTACATCCGCCGCGGGGCCGTGATGTTCACGTAAAATGCGAGTGTGAGTAAGTGATTATGCATCCCTTATCGCAAGTCGGAAGCGCTAGCGGGAAAAAGCGGAATAATTTGGAAAGCAGATATTTAACGATATTGGCGACAGATCATAGATCACTTTATTACAAAGCGAACGGAGACGTAATGATTTACAGTTAAAAATAAGCGCGAGTGTGAGTGGTAATATAGATGCTGTCAATGAATATGGGTAACTTGTCATCTAGCATAATAACAGGGCGTCCTCTGGTGCAGCCCGAGCTGTGCCCACGTCCACAGCTAACGCAGGCACGGTAAGATCTTTTTGATCTACCCTGAGTCCTCGCCGCGGTGGCGGCATACCTAATGGGCACGCGATAAGATAGCAAGCCAATGAAATGGGAGAAGGCCTGAATAATATTTAGGATTTCGAGTTAAGCATTTGAACCTTTGGAAGGCAATACTCAAATGAATTAAGCTGCTAAAAGCAGAAGGGAGATAACGAGTTGATATGTCTATCGTCTTCTTGAGTTCGCTAAGCTCTCTAGATCTTAACGAGACATGTCAAATGGGTACGGGTATCTCCACTTCTCGGTTGTGGAACACAGCCATTTGACTAGGCGAAAGAGGACACTTTCTGCGTCCACCTTGTGCCGAGTACTGGGGCCCAATACTAGAGACATAGGCAGTGTAAGAAAATACACAGATTATTGAAATTTGGTCAATGTAGTAAATGTCGATAGTAAGTAGTAAGCTTTTACGATAAGAACAGAAATAAGGGTAGCAATAGAGGAAGGTGTCCAATCATTGCTTTGTCTCCTGTGTGGCAGCATAAATACGTACTGATCCATCCCAGTTAGACGCGTACACAGCGGACCCAATAATTCTAACACTGCTGGTAACGCCGCGGTTTGTGTCGAGTGGCTGGAGAACGCGGTTGTGGAGGAGGTCCACAGGTACAGTGATACCAGCATCAGTGCCAACAAAGGCGAATCTTCCTGAAGGAGATACATCATATGATGTGACTAGCGTGCTCCCTAAATTGTATTTCTCCAGCGTTGTTCCTGTGCGAAGGTCGAACAATGACATGCCTGCTTCATCCGACAGTAAGACACTATTACACTCGGGCATATACACAGCACCAGTAAGGGGTCGCGGAAGTCCGAACCATCGAGCCTCAGACGCCCGGGTACGAACGTCCCATATCTTCAATTTACCATCTGTGGCTGCCGTGCAGAAGACGTTAGCAGATCCTCGAGAGATGAAGACAACGCCACCGCAATCCAATGAAGACGACAAAGATGTGCCAGTAGAGATATCCCAGATATGCACGCCGCCGTCCTGAGAGCCGCTAACCAATAAGTTATCGGTCAAGAACTGCATGCTTGAGATGGCTGCGTCATGGCCACTTAAGGTCAAGCGGAACTGTTCTGGATGCGTTTTGTCTGATTCAGACTGGTTAAGACCTGTTGGAAAGTTGAACCCTTTCATGGATTCACCAGTCAAATCCCGCAGTCGGTCACCCACCGAGTAAAGGTCAATAGCACAACTCAGTCCACCAGCAGCAGCAACACGGCAGCTGGAGTTGACGCCAACAGACATCATGTTGCCTTTACCCACACGCAGCGCTTCGAACTTGAGCCCCGAAGCCGCGTCCCACAGCAATGCGACGCCATCTTGAGTGATAGTAATAAAGCCCGGATCGGAAAACCCAGTGGCGCCAATTCCGAACTTCTCAAGCCCCAAAACTTTACTTTTAGAGACCTTGAGTGTCTTTTGGACTTTCAGTCCAAGATTCGACGGCGCAGGCAGAAGCGAACGGCTGTACTGTGACACCGCTAGCTTAGGCAGTGCCGAATTGAGCTCGTCCAATGCGGCCTGTAGCTCCGAAACTTCGGCCCGCATGTGATCAACACTCTCCTGCCGTTGAAAAGCAGAGAGTGTTTCATATTCTGCTGGAATCTGCATTTTCGCGAGCTTCAAAGTCTTGAACTTAGTTCCAAAACCGACCCAAAGCGGATGTAACCCTTAACCAAATATGTAAGGAAAGCAGAGCCCCAGCTACACACTCTCGATAGCATGTAATGTGTTTACATGATAAGCTGAGTACTCGTGTTCCTGGAAAAGTCGCGTGAATCACCAATATACGCGGCCGAATGCGTGGGGACCCAGGAAATCTTAATACTAGGACGGGTGTCTGGTCGGGTCACATGTCGCGCGTTGGCGACATGATACTCATCCCGCGCTTATTAGAACCCGGACACCGAGATTTCACTGCCGTCCACCCCCACCCCCACCATTCTCGCGTACACGTGAGGCTTGCGTGATAGCTTTCGTCGGCGGGCACTATGGGTACGGGTGGCTGGGTTGAACGTCATCGGCCGATAAGTGCACTGAACGAGTTAGCGATTCAAGCAAGATGTCGTACGGAGTGAAAGCTGCAGAGCGAATTGCAGGAAAGACGGTGCTTCTGACCGGTGCTTCGTCAGGAATCGGCGAGGCTACTGCTCTAGAGCTGGCTGCCGCCGCAAAGGGTCAGCTGCGACTTATTCTGGCCGCGCGAAGAACAGAGCGCTTGGCGGCACTGAAGTCGAAACTGGAGTCGGAGTTTAAGACCATTAATGTGCTGCCGGTGACGCTCGACGTCAGCCAGTATGAGAAGATTCCCGAGTTCCTGAAGTCGCTGCCAACGGGCTGGACCAACATCGATATCCTTGTGAACAACGCAGGACTGGCGCTCGGCAGTGACAAGGTGGGGTCGATTGATGCGGTGGATATACAGCGCATGTACTACACCAACGTCCTTGGGCTCATTACGCTGACGAACGCTTTGATTCCTCAGTTCCGCGAGCGTAACTCCGGCGACGTGGTTAACATCAGCTCTATTGCAGGCCGCGAGCCGTACCCGACGGGGTCAATCTACTGCTCTACGAAGGCGGCTGTGCGCAGCTTCACGAACTCGCTGCGCACGGAAACGATTGATACGAAGATCCGTGTCATCGAGATTGATCCTGGTGCCGTGGAGACAGAGTTCTCTCTTGTACGCTACAGCGGCGATGCAGGCAAGGCTGCCAAGGTGTACGAAAATGCGGAACCGTTGACGGCCGAGGACATCGCCGAGGTGATCACCTTCGCGCTGACCCGTCGCGAGAACACCGTCATTGCTGACACTCTTATCTTCCCGAGCTACCAAGCTGGCTCTGCGTACCGTTACCAGGGCTAATCTAAATAGAGCTTTAGGACTTTTTTGTAGCAACCTCTGAGATACAATAAGATTTAGGACTGTGTGCTTGCAGCAGTCGTGTTAGATGCATAGACGATTGATATTGGAACGTACGCATCCGACGACAATTTCAACGAAGACAATTGTGCTGCCCATTGCTTGACACTTTTGCAAGTCTTACTGGAATTGCTGGTCAACGCGACATGACACAGTAACTATATCATGTTTCGTATTATTGTACTAAGCAGTTTCGGGGTGAGTAGTTCAGTGGTAGAATGCCTCGTTTGGGTTGTTCATATCGACTACTTGTTTCGAGGAGGTCCAGGGTTCAAACCCCTGCTCGCCCCTCTTTTTCTTGAATTTTTATATTTTTTTGTTTTGAAGATTTGAGCTTATAATGCCACGGTCAAAGCATCAAAAGGGGCGTCATACGTACTATAGCCTGTATAACCTCGTGGCCGGAAGACATCGCCTCAAGGGCTATGACCCAACTCGCACAAGCCACTCAGGCTACACGGGGCGTGCTCTGGCGCCCGACGAGTACCTACTACGACGCTGGACAAAGCTGCAGCTCTACCCGTTCGAAGATCATCGTGATCTTCCCGACAATGCTCTCGTAATGGCCATCCATTGGTACATATCAAAGCGAGCAGCCGCACTGGGCCCATCGGCCTTTGAGACAATGGACGCATCATGTTTACTAGCCATTGCTGTGGAGGTGGAAGAACAAATAAAAGCAGCGTTGGGCAAACACGGCCATCTCGCCTACGCGCAGACCATAAAATCTGACACTCAGCTACGAGAACACAGCATTCCTGATACTGACACAGAGGAAGATATCGAGGATGGCCAGGCGGATGATCAGCAGGATAACGAAGCTCGAATACAGCCGAGAGTGGAGGACTCGTCGGAAGACAGGGATAGCATTAGGGATTCCCAAGAAATCTCAGTAACTTCAAGTGACGATTCGAGCGAATTCGAGGGCGATTCCATAACTAGCTCAGATACAGAGTGATACAAGGCTTATAAGCCTTCCTCCTTGGCCCCCTTCCCAAATGCATTCCCCTCAGTCACAAACAAACACACACACTTTCACTTACTCCTCATTTATTCATTTTCTTCGAGGCACAGAATGATGCTGTTCAGCCGACAAGCTTAATATTTGAATGTGATAGCATATTAAACAATAATAATATTATATGGTACAATGAAGTCGTTTTAACGACAGATATGAAAAAAAAAATGTTAGCAGTGTTTCTTATTTTATACAAATTAGAGCGATGTCTTCATTCCTCAACAATAGTCGAAGTGGACATGCCCACATATTTCGGGATGTATGACGAATTTCGCGATAGCACGGGAGGTACTAAGGTGCGACGTCTATTATCAAGGGTATCACGGTCGTGCTCTACCGAAGCAATGGAAGGGCGCCCTTTGGCGCTAATGGCCCCGGCACCATCACTCTGCAGAGCAATTAATGTGCGGTACAACTTCTGAGAGTTCTCAGGATCGCGAGCACGGAACATATAAGTGTTCTCTGGCGTTTTCACCTCAGTGTCGTGAGCAGAAACGCGGCGCACTTCACACTGCGGGGTGAAACGCAATGGAATACATCCCACGCCGCCCGGGTTCATTACCAGTATGCGGATTCCTGCCGAGGTGACCACGACGTCGGTGCGTAGCTCGAGTTGTGACAATGGCGTCCACTTAGCCCCGACCCATTTCGAAACCCACAGGCTAGCACCAAACATTGTTACTTCCAACGATCCGAGCTTTTGTGGAGTTACCAGATTTGGCGCACTAATCGACGATGCTGAGTTTGAGTACGACATTGAACTCAATGATGAAGCCTGAGAGCCGTAATTCTGGGCGGATCTCTTGAAGGATCCTAACGAGGAATAAGAAGAAGACGTAGAATACGAAGACGAGGCTGAGTGCTGGCCTTCTCCCTTAGACAGGGCCGGAGTAGACTTGTTGTTACCAGACTCGAAAACCTTCCTGATGATCGGGTTTGTCGTTCGATCAGGAGTCGTGAATCGTCCAGGGTCAAGACTCATAGGAGCAACAGGAGCTGTCTTGTATGTTGCCGGTGGTGGCACGACTGGCGCCGTGACCGGCTCCGCGACCGAGACTTCTTTAGGTGCAACTTCCGGAGACGCCTTCAATTGCTCCTCCACGAGTTGACGCCACGAGCTGTCTTGCTTGGGATCAAGGCGCGCTGTGACCTTTGGTGGCTCTGTCGCTGCCTTCGGCCCTTCTTGGACAGTTAGCGCGAGCTTCGGCTTCACAGTGTCCTGTTTCACCGTAAAATTGTCATCAGAGGTGACACCACTTGAAGTGGACGCCTGTGACCGCATTGATCGGAATGAAAGAGCCGAAATCGAACTTTGGGAGTTCAGTTTCGGTACAGCTGAAGTGGCATGGCTTGGGGTGGCGGGTGCCACTGCCTGAGCCACCTGGCGCATGTCATCATCAGAAAGAGAGTTCTCATGTGTGTGCGTTGCTTCAACCAACGGAGACTTCTCGTTCTCGGGCTCCTCCTGAACCATAGCTAATGTTGACGAGCTGGCTGTCGGGAAACGGCGCGGCTCGGGCTCAGGCTCGCCACTTGCGACCTCCACTGCCTCCACCTGTTCGGCACTTGCCATTCGTGGAGCTTCATGCTGAGGGAGTTCGTATAGTTGACGTTGCTGCTCCTCCTGCTCTCTTAACAATTCCATGGGACCCTTGAACTCTCGGTGTTGCTCTTTTGATGCCCATCGCTTACTCCACAGTTTCTTAACGACCTTGACGATATTAGGATTCTTCTTTCGCGTCGCAGGCTCCGAATGAGTCTTCTCCGCTTCAGTCGAGAGTGGAGCTCTGGTCTCTTGGTCATCGTCCTCCTCGTTGTCTGATGATGTCTCCTCGTGAGAAATGTACTGTACAATCGGCGACGTTTTAGCGATGGATACTCGCTTAGCAGTACGAACTGGATGTTCATCAGGGATCGGAGGGGGGATTCCCGGCGGTGGACCTCCAGGAGGAGGATTAGAGTACGTGGGTGATCCTTCGGTTGATGAGGAAGGAGCAACACTTGGTGGATTTGGTGGTAGGCTGAGATCGAAGGAGCTCATGGTCGCAGCACGAGAGCCATATCGATCGAGCTGCTGTTGTTGTTCTTTTACAAGAATACTTTCCAGGCGATTGAGTTCCTTTCCTGAGCCAATGCTGGAAGATAGGGAAGTGTCGCTACCCGACGCATTTTGTGTCAGATACAAGGAGCTCGGGCTTGGTGTCGAAAATGGAGCCAGTGGTGCAGGAAGGCTGATGCCGTCCAGTTTTCCGTCGTGTTTTTGGACAGAAGAATCCGGTTTGACGGCTTTTTGTGCCGTAGGTTGCGTTTCTACTTGGTTGTCAGTTCGTCGAGGCTCACTCGCGCCGTCTTGCGACTTTCCCGCTGTAGTGTCTATAGTCTTTGGCTTTTCATCCGCGTCCTTGACGTCGTCCTTAGTGTCATCCTTAGCATCGTCCTTAACAGATTCCTTGGCATCGTCCTCGGCATTATCCTTGGTATTATCGTCGTCAGCAGGGTCCTTATCGAGAGCGCCAAGGACCGTCTTCAAGTCGTCGCCAAAGCCCATATCGAGCGAAAAGGAATCCTGTTTTGCAAGGCCCAAGCTCAGACGCTTTGCGACCTTGCTAGACGCACTGTGAGGCAAGTTGGATGTTCCCGTGGAGGCCATGCGGCCAGACACAGCTGGAGCGGGGCCGTACGAGTGGTGATGAGCACGGTCCAAGTTGTGCTCTGTGTCGAAGTCCATAGGACGGGCACTTCTCGGGGCACTGGCGGACGTTGAGACAGCCACTGGCTTCTCGTCCGACCAGTAGCCGCGCTTTGGCCCGGGTCCTGCAGTATTCAGCTCCAACGGAGGGTCCATCATGTTCTGTCGTGACGGCTGTACCGGCACAAGCTGCTTGCGGCCTGGCTTCGAACGCTGAGGAATAGTGGTCAGATTGTTGAGGCTAATGCCCAGTCCCTTGAAATAGGCGCTGCTCCGAGACTGATCTCCTGACGTCATGCGCTGCAGGATTCTACCCCATTTCGTCGCCTCCGTAGCGGCCAGGTCGTCATCACCAGCCTCAGCCTCCAAGACAATGCTGTATGCCGGCGCCATGAGCGTCAACGCGTAACCGTGGCGCTTGACCTGGCGGAACGATAAGCCGTCGAAAAGCGGGAACAAGAGATAGCGTTCGGAGGGATCATTGTTACTGTCGAGACTTGAGTCTGAGCACAAGGCAAGCTTCTGGTTCTCGAGAAGAAACAGCTCGATCCAACCTAACTGTTTTGACTTCTTTCCGGCGCGCTTGATGCGAGCAATGAAGACACCGGATGTCTTAACATTCGCATCAAACGAAGGTTCCGTTTTGGCCTCACCGGAAGTGGGCACTTCGACGCAGCTGCCATTGAAGCGCATCTTGTTCACTGTAGTAGAACCCGCTTCAATGTTCCAGTTGCGATGATCAGTAGCGATGAAATTAAAGGAGGATCGCGAGAGACGCGTACTATAGAACCGCCAGGAGGTGTGGCAGCCCTTACCACTAATGCGCCCCTATCCCTTCGAGTGCTAATTTGACGGAAGGCGCGGATGTGGGCCACCGGGTTCGCGTCCTAACAAGAGCTAAAGCATGAATTTGAAGAGGGTTATATGAGCCTAGCAATACGAAGAAGCAAGCTCCTGAATTTGCATTGCTACTGATGTGTCTTCGGTGATTTCATGCAGCTACCGCGTACGAGCCCAAATCTTCTCTGCATGAACCCTGCTCTAATCAGCAGCGAGGGTTTCTCACGCGACGCGTCTTGCCAACAGAACCTCCTGCCCCGCTATACTGTTAGGTCGTATGTAGCGGCAAGGGTTTGGCGTGTCGGCTCGCCGTAGCACGTCGCTGCACTTCGTCGAGGTTCAAAACAATCAACAACGAGAGCGCATCCGGTCGCAAAAGATGAGAGAAATCGTGTCAATCCAGTGCGGCCAGGCAGGCAACCAGGTTGCTACCTCATTTTGGGAGACAATCACCCAAGAGCACGGCCTGGACGCCGAGGGTCATCTGTCGGCGTCGGCGTTGAAGGATGGCTCCAGCGACCGTGTTGACGTGTTTTTCCAAGAGGCCAGCTCTCAGAAATACGTGCCACGGGCTGTTGCTGTGGACCTTGAGCCAGCAACGCTTGATGCTATCCGCAGTGGTCCTGTAGGCTCTATTTTCCGCCCCGATAACCTTATCTCTGGCGAGACTGGTGCCGGCAATAACTGGGCCAAGGGCTACTACACGGAGGGCACCGAGATTATGGATCCTGCGGTTGATGCGGTGCGCCGTGAGGCCGAGAAGGCCGACTCGCTCCAAGGGTTCCAATTTACCCACTCGCTGGGCGGTGGAACTGGATCGGGAATGGGTACTCTGCTTATGGGCGCAATCAAGGACGAGTTCAGCGATCGCATGGTCTCAACCTACTCAGTGCTTCCCTCTCCCAAGGTTAGTGAGACGGTTACAGAGCCATACAACGCGGTTCTGGCCTTCAACCAGCTCATAGATCACAGTGATGCCACTTATTGTCTCGATAACGAGGCCCTCTACAACATCTGTTCTCGATCGCTGCGAATCAGCCACCCTACGCATGACGACCTGAACAAACTGATTGCCTTGGTCATGTCGGGAGTGACCACGGGGTTGAGGTTCCCCGGCCAACTGAACGGCGACCTACGCAAGCTCGCAGTGAATCTGGTTCCTTTCACGCGTTTGCACTTCTTCACAACTGCGTTCGCACCTTTGTTCGCGGCAAACACTCGTGCGTTCCATGACCTAAGCGTTCCTGAACTGACGCAACAATTGTTCAACCCCAGCAACGTTATGGCCGCTTGCGACCCTAATATGGGCAGATACCTGACTATTTCCACTATCTTCCGCGGAACTGTGTCCACGAAGGAAGTTGAGGACTGTATTGGTGCTGCGTACGAGCGCAACCGTGACCTCTTTGTCGACTGGATCCCCAACAACTTCCAGACCTCTGTGTGCAGTACGCCTCCGCGTGGTATTCCTCAAAGTGCTACATTCATTGCAAACTCTACGTCGGTGCAGGAGCTCTTTGCCCGCTCAAATGAGCAGTTCTATCATATGTTCCGCCGCAAGGCCTTCTTGCATTGGTACACCGGCGAGGGCATGGATGAAGAGGAATTCACTGAAGCTTATCAGAACCTTAGCGATCTGGTTGCAGAATATGATCAGTATCAGCGTGCCACGGCTGGTGATGACGTCGACGGCATGTATGCTGAAGAGGGCGGTGCCATGTATGATGGTTACGAAGAGCCGCCTATGGAGGAGGCAGCGGTATAAAAAGTTCCACCGTCTCGCGGCGACACCCTTAGTGATACCAAGCGTGTGCTAAACATACTTCCGGTAAGCGATGACATGTTCAGCTGTTCTTCCCTTCTCAGTTGGATGGATATATGCGGCCATTTAAATGCCTGCGATATTGACTAGTTTAACATAAAGTTTGACCCTTTCTGTTGTAAAGTTGTGCCAATGCGCATTGGCTGAGAGTAGGTACGCCAGTGCTGTGTGCGTATTCTACTGCATATGGGCGCGCCTTACTACTTTTGTAGAGAATATAAATTACACGTGACATATCGCATTAAAATAACCTATAGTTTACCAATGTACGCGTCGACGATTTGTGTGTCCATAAGTGAACCACGCTATCAAGAGTTTACGAAATAAACAATTTCAATGATAAAATGCCTAACTTATATATGGTAAAGAGCTACTTATATCATTCATAGATTCTATTGGATTCGCTAACGAGGATTACTGCAGCGTCTCCTCCTTTAAGAGTTTAGGTGTACGAGTTCAAGAGCTTGGGCCAGTCCCGCCGTGTGCTCCCTAATGGCATACTTTTCGGTCGTACGCGTTCAATTGTTCTCTCAAGCTAGTATATTCTTCGTACGAGCTTGCTGCCACCCCGCTAATCGCATCGTCGCTCAATATGCCACTTCCGTGATTTCTATATGTTTCTCAAAGCTGTTAATTCTTCGTTATGGACCCGACGATGAGCCCTAGCGACGCGAGCTGTTGTTCTATATTGTCGTAATAGTCGACGTCTAGGTTAATTCAACATATTAACATAAGTTTTTCTCAGTTAGCACGCTGGATCTCGCAAATCAAGTCGCCACCATCAACAGGATCACCAGACTTGACTTCTAGTCGAGCTACAGTGCCTGAATGGGGCGCACTCACCGACATCTCCATCTTCATGGCTGTCAGAATGGCGACAGTGTCGCCCTTCTTCACATCAGAACCAACCTGCACGCGAACGTCAACAACCATGCCAGCCATGGGCGCGCCGATGTGTCCTGGGTTCGACGGATCCGCCTTCGCGCGAACCACCTGCTCAACAGCCGAATGGCGGTCTTCAACGGAGATCTTTCGCATCTCACCATTCAGCTCAAAGAAGACCTCGCGCATGCCAGTCTTGTTGCTAAGCTCGCTAACAGCCAGCAACTTAAGAACGAGCACCTTGCCCTTGGAGATCTCAACCTCATACGGCTGTCCCAGTTCAGGGCTAGCAAGGAACAGCTTCGTCGGCACTACGCTCATGTCACCGTACTTAGAGCTGACCTCCATGAATTTCTCGTACACCTTGGGGAACATGACGTACGAAGCCACATCACATTCCGTCACACCAGTGCCATACTTCTTTTGCAACTGTGCTCGGATATCATCGAGGTCCAGCGGGGGCAGCAAAGCACCCGGGCGCTTGTTAAACGGCTCGCGCTTGCCCTTCAGGATATCACTGCGAAGCGGTTCAGGGAATCCGCCGTAAGGGGTGCCCATCAGACCCTGGAAGAAGTCCAAAACCGAATCGGGGAAATCAAGGCTCGATGCGCGGGCCCTAACATCTTCGGCAGTGAGCTTGTTCGAAACCATGAACTGAGCCAGGTCACCAACGACCTTCGAGGTGGGCGTCACCTTAACGATGTCACCCAGAAGAAGGTTGGCCTCACGGTATGCGTGCTTCGTCTCCTGCCACTGGGCTCCGAGTCCAACCTGGCGGGCTTGGAACAACAGGTTTGTGAGCTGACCGCCCGGAATTTCGTGTGAATAAACCTCCGGATCCGGACCCTTGAGCTCAGCGTCGAACGGGGCGTACAGCAGCCTCATTTGAGCCCAATATTGGTCGACTCTGCGAACAAGAACAGGATCCAGACCTGTCTCAATGTCTCCCAGAGATGCCAAGATAGCCGAAATAGCAGGCTGGCTCGTCATTCCGCTCATCGAGTCCGAAGCCGCGTCGACGACGTCAGCACCAGCCTGAGCCGCAGCAACCATGGACGCCACAGCAGTGCCAGCAGAGTCATGGGTGTGAACGTGAATCGGAAGGTCCGGGAACTCTGCGCGTATCGAACCAATTAGCAGCCTAGCAGCCGGCGGCCTCATAGTACCAGCCATATCCTTAATTCCCAGGATATGAGTACCCATTTTCACGATCTCCCGCACCATACCAAGGTAATAGTCAAGGTTATACTTCTTATCGGGCTGCAGCATGTCACCAGAGTAGCACATGGTAGCTTCGACAACACCGCCAGCTGCCTTCACTGCGCGCACACCGACAGCAATCTGCTCAATATCATTCAGCGCATCGAAAACACGGAAAATATCGACACCGTTCTTGACGGCCTGAACACAGAAATGCTCGATAGCATTGTCGGGGAGCGACGAATACCCGAGACCGTTGGCGCCACGCAGAAGCATCTGGAATGGAATATTGGGGACCAAGGCACGCAGTTTCCGCAGACGTGCCCAAGGATCCTCATATAGGAACCGCATAGCCACGTCGAAAGTCGCACCACCCCAGCATTCAAGCGAGAAAGCCTGGGCAAGAGCAACCGAGGTGAGAGGGGCGATGGCAGCAAGGTCAGTAGTCCTTACTCGAGTCGCCAGCAGGGACTGGTGGGCGTCACGCCAGGTTGTGTCCATAATAAGCGTGCCCTTGTACTGGCGGACGGCCCGAGCAAACGCATCAGCACCGTCCTTCAGCAGGATATCGCGCCAACCAGTGAGTGTCTTGACTTTAGGCGTTTCCGGTATAGTAATTTCTGAGATCTGCGGCTCACCAACCTGGCCCGCGACCTGAGGGCCATTGACCTTGATATCGGCCAAATACGTGAGCAGCCGGTTGGCACGGTTCCTGAATCGGAGCAAATGGAAGAGAGATGGAGTATCATCAATGAACGTGGTCCAGCAATTACCCTTCATGAACGTCTCATTCATGAGCAAGGTGAAGAGGAAGGGGATGTTGGTCTTAACACCTCTCACACGGAACTCGATAAGAGCACGCAACATCTTCCGACGCGCCGTTTCGAAGGTTGAACCCAAACAGGTACATTTCACCAACAACGAATCGTAGTAAGGCGAGATCACGGAGCCGGCAAAGCCATTGCCACCATCAAGCCGCACACCGTTGCCACCAGCACTGCGATATACCTCGATACGGCCAGTGTCCGGTTGGAAGCCCTTAGTAGGATCCTCCGTGGTGATACGGCACTGAATGGCACAGCCACGCATCGTCACGGCGTCCTGCGTGAGCCCAAGGTCTATCAATGAGGCACCTGCCGCAATCTGGATCTGGGCAGCCACGATATCGATGCCTGTGATCTCTTCAGTGATTGTGTGCTCGACCTGAATGCGAGGGTTAATTTCGATAAAATAGTGGCGACCCTGGTTATCAACAAGAAATTCGGCAGTACCGGCGTTGCGATAGCCAGCCTCTTTCGCAAGCTTCACCGCATCAGTGAGAATGGCCTCTCTCACCTCATTTGACAACTTCAGTGCGGGAGCAATTTCGACGACTTTCTGATGGCGACGTTGCACAGAGCAATCGCGCTCAAACAAGTGGATAACATTTCCGTAGTTATCGGCAAGCAGCTGTACTTCGATGTGCTTGGGGCGGTCAAGGAAGCGCTCGATGAACACAGTTCCGTTGCCGAAAGAGGTAACCGCCTCACTTGTGGCCCGGTTAAATGCTTCAGAGATGTCTTCGCCCTCACGCACCACACGCATGCCACGGCCGCCACCACCAAAGGCAGCCTTGATGATTACCGGGTACCCGTGCTTCTCTACAAAGGCCTGGGCCTCAGCGACATCTTCGATGGGCCCCGGCGTACCGGGAACGGTGGGGACTTTAGCAGCATCCGCAAGATAGCGCGCACTGACCTTATCACCAACCTTGTCGATGACGTCGGCGGGAGGACCGATCCAGATCAGGCCGGCCTCGGCCGTTTTACGGGCCATATCGCTATTCTCGGACAAAAAGCCATAGCCAGGGTGAATCATATGAACCCCAGACTCCTTGGCAATGCGCAGAATTTCATCGATCTGTAGATATGCTGCCACAGGAGAAAACTGGCCAGCCTCGCCCAGCACGTATGCCTCATCAGCTTTAAGGCGGTGCATTGAAAGAATGTCTTCGTGGGCGTAGATGCCCACAGTTACCATGGAAAGCTCGTGGGCAGAGCGGAAGATGCGGATGGCAATTTCGCTGCGGTTGGCAACCAGCAGCTTGTTGTTGCTGCCGAGGATTTCCGAATCCACGCGCATTGTATCGAGCGTGCTAAGCTCGCTGTAGTTCACGTCCATATTGTGTAGACGAGCACCTCAGTGAGCCAGATTGCCTTCCTCCAGAATAACAATTCCGCAATTCAAACTCGGGTGGATGTTATATATGTCAGCCGAATTATCCGCTCGCTGATTCCCGGTTAGGGAATAACTATTTTATCAGCAGTGGATTTGGCAGAAGCCCCGGTAAAAAACAGGGGTGAGTCATCTCAAGCGTAGGCGGGCCCTAACCTTCTTATCACAGACGAATCAAATCACCCGGCATTGATGTGCCAATGCAGCCTGCAGACCTAGCCGCCCTGCGTCCAAGGTGGCTGATCTAAGGCTGCATGATGGTGGAAAAATGGAACTGAGCAGTCTTGCAACAAGGTCGAATCGGGCGCTCTTGTCAAACGTAACAACATCATAAATTTTCCGATCATTGTATTGTAGTGCTGTATGAATGTCCAGCTTTGATTCGTCGGCACCATGTACGTATAAAAAGCGCACAGTCTCTTTAGAGTCGAGAACTTCCAGCGGCCGAAGCTGCGTCAACATCGCTAATGCGGCGACATCCGATCGCAACGCTACACCTGCAGCTTCAGCCGATTGGCCATAGATGGGGTCCAGAGCCGCGGCTTCAGCCTTGAGTTGAAGCAGCAGCTCGCGCGGGTCAAACCGCTGTTGTTTAAAGTAAACGTAGAACTGTGGGTCACCACATTCAACAATATCCAGTCGTCGTGCACTTTTCGACAAGGCTTCGGTGGTAATTGTTGACGGGTTTTGTGTAATGCCGCTGTTAATGGCTGCCCACCAATTGAACAGATCCTTACTACGGCCTTTCATTTCTAACCACGCGTCGCAGTCCTGCGGTGCCTCGAGCGCAAGCTGCTCGTAGTGCCATTGCCAGAGGCTATGCGGAGTGTGGAATCGTGGGGGTTGCCTGGGCAGCGGGAAATACTCGATCGGTGCGTCAGGGCTTATCCATCGGGCTAACAGGTCGCGAGTGCAACGAAATCCTAGGTGTTCATCACATAAAGCGGTGAGTTCATCATCTGATAATAGCCTCAAATAACCTTGCGATATGGTCCAACGCCGGAGAGACTGTTCATCCTCTACAATTTCGGAATACCCCGCGTCCACCAGCCCGCGCGTTACGCGATCAATTAGATCGCTGGGCACCGAGTCGCCCAGAATGCGGGCAAACGCCTGTGTATAAGGTCCTTCCGGAATTTTGTCGACAAGATGGTCCATTAGTTCCTGGCGACAAAAGCCACACTCCGCCAGAAGCGTGAACAGATCAAGCACTTCCGGGTCGTTTCCCCTATCCTTGATCAGCTGTTGCACCCACTTCTCATTGGCTGTCTTGCACACTAATTCTAGGCAATTGTAGCGTCCAAGGTTAAACAGCAAGGCCCGCACCCCACGAATACTGTCAGCCTCAATGGCGCGCGACATCCAATAATCAACATTGTCGCCCTCCAGTACACACGATGGTAATTGTGACGGATCAAACCCACCTTTTTGCCAGCTCAGAAACCTCTCCTCATTCTCCTGAGACCTGCCACCACTGCCCATGTATTATTAGTGTCGTTAACTAAACAACGGTGCTGCTGGTGCCGGCGCTACATCATCCAGCAGCGATCTAAGAGCGTATCCGCACGTGATCTGGAAATAGCACCCTACCTACTCTGTATACCAGAATATCCGGTAATGTGACCACGGAAGCCGCAGGGAACAAGTACTCGGCAACGACCAAGCAATTGTCATTCAGAATAGAAAACATCAGCAGGTCCGGTAGAATCGCATTATTGATTTATCTCTGCTTATAACTGGGATAGCGCTCCTGTGGATCTAAGCTGCTGAATGGCCATGTAATCGCTGACTCCAGTTCACTGTCACGTTACTGCTACTCCGACAAGCCCTGCATTTTTGAAAAATTCGGAGCCATCGTAATCCAGACAGCAAATGAATCGCGGCAGAGGTGGTTTCCGAGGAGGCCGTGGCGGTCGTGGCGGCTTCAATGCGGCACCTCAGGGCCCTCCCGATCAAGTGGTTGAAATGGGTGCCTTCATGCAGCCATGCGAGGATGAGATCGTCTGCCGGTCGATCAATCCTAAGGTTCCTTACTTCAACGCTCCGATTTACTTGGAAAACAAGAGTGTCGTCGGCAAGGTCGACGAGATCCTCGGGCCGATCAACGAGGTCTTCTTTACCATCAAGCCTGCCGAGGGTATTGTTGCTTCCTCGTTCAAGCAGGGTGATAAGTTTTACATTGGCACAGACAAGCTACTTCCGCTAGAGCGGTTCTTGCCCAAGCCTGCTGCGCCGAAGGTGAAGAAGCCCAAGTCTGTGGGCGGACGCGGTGGGGCTGCTCGTGGTGGCTTTGGCCGTGGTGGAGCCCGTGGCGGTGCGCGTGGCGGCCGTGGTGGCTTTGGCGGTCGCGGTGGAGGATTCGGCGGAGGATTCGGCGGTCGCGGTGGTGGCCGTGGTGGATTCAGCCGTGGCGGTGGCCGCGGAGGACGCTTCTAAGCCGGAATATTGCCATTCGTATGTGTGTATTTATGCTGTCGCCTTGGCCTCATCGACGGTACGAGTTACCTCGGTGATTGAGTGCCTTGGCCCTAATTTCGCGGTCGCAACATAGCTAACGTAGCTCTAGCTCAACGAAAAATAAGATCATTGTTTTATCTTCTTGTTCTCATTTTCCACTGCCCGTCGAATCGCAGATGAAGGTAATCACCATATTGTGGTTCATTTCCAGTTCTCGTGCCGGTAATAAACAGATACGCATGTAGCTCACAAGCGCTGTTGTCTATTAATGAGGGTCTTGACCATGGTGCGATAAACAAACCTTTCAAATGTCTCACGCTGGCCCAATGTCATTGGTTGATAAATTTAATGATTCAGAAAATTCATTTAATAGTGGGAAAATTATAATAAATTACGATCTATAAACCGTATGCGGCCATTCTACCCCTTCTTCTCTGGCGCTAACATGGCCTATGTGTGTCGAAGCGTATCACGTGCTCGTGCTTTGAAATTTCCCGACGAAGCTTGATTTTACTTCAGAGCACTGAAATGATGCTGCGCGTGTTCTCTCGCCTGGCACAGCCTGCGCGCTCATTTGCAACCAGAGGACTGCCGCTCAGCTCTAGAGTTCCACTGACTGCTCCGTGTGCGAGCCGACCTCTTGTCTTCCCGTCAACACTTGCCCAAACGACGAATCGCACTTATGCCACTGTAAATCAGATTCTTGAGCGCGGAAACTTCAAAACGCTCAAGAAACGTGAAAAGGCATCCAGATCCAAGAGCCCTGCTCTTCTGGAGAGCCCGCAGCGCCGAGGAGTCGTTGTGCGAGTCATGACCATGAAGCCCAAGAAGCCGAACTCGTCGAACCGTAAGGTTTGTCGCGTGAAACTGACCTCAGGCCGTACAATCACCGCATTCATTCCCGGTGAAGGTCACAATGCTCAGGAGCACAGTGTTGTGCTCGTTCGCGGCGGACGTACTCCCGATCTTCCCGGTGTTAAATATAAGTGCGTGCGAGGTGCGTACGACCTTGCTGGCGTGGTGAATCGGAAAACATCCAGGTCTAAATATGGTGTTAAGAAGCCTGCACCAGCAACATAATATTGTACATACTTATTGAATGCATCTGTTTATTTCTGCGCGAGCGTCTATTTACGCCGCTTTTTGGCTGGGCTGCCTTGAGAACTTATCACCGTCCTGCGCCGTGTGCTAGAAGCATTCTTGTACGCTGCTTCTTTTTTTTCAGATGCAGCATCCTCATCCTTTGCTGCAGCATCGTCACGCTGCCCTTTGACATTTCTGCTACTGCCTCGGAGCTGATTACCATTGTTTGCTTTTTTGCCGCTTTTGCTATCAGAAGGCTGGTGGGGAGGTTCAATTTTTGCCGTGGCAACACCATCTTGTTCTGGAGTTCTGATACCGTTGGACTCGTTTCTGGTCGACTCGTTGGTCTCATCACTGGTTTCAATCTTGGCCGATACCTCGGAAACTTCAATTTCAACCTGGCCTCCTTCCTCAGTGTGGACCTCCTCAGTGTGGACCTCCTCAGTGTGGACCTCCTCAGTGTGGACCTCCTCAGAGGAATCAATCTCATTACGGTTTGTCCCGACTCGCTTCCGCTCTTTCTTTTGATCAGCATTTCTGCCTTCAACAGTATCCATCTGGATGTCACTGAGCTTCCATAGAATCATCTGGAATACTGTACGGTATGGCGAGAATTTGTTGGCAATGCGACCCATGTGTAACAAATCTGGCGGTACAGTTTGCTTTGCCTGCGCTTTCTTGGATTTTCCAGGTGATGCGGGCGGATCCTCGAAGCTAGATGCCATCTTAGCAAGCTCAGGTCTCTCCTTGAGGTATCTGCGCATACCTCGCTGAATCCCAACATCAGCAGGACTAAACACATCCATTCTGTGAAGGTAGAATATCAGAAACATCTGCGCCGACCAAGGTCCAAATCCGTGTAAAGACACAATTTTGTCTACGACAGCATCATTGTCCATTGATTGAAGCAATTCGTCGGAGATATGTCCGTCTTTGTACGCCTGGGCCAGGCCAAGAACGTAGGCTCCCTTCCTACGCGATAGCCCGGCACTGCGTAATTGCTCCACATCAAACTGCAGCACTTTTTCTGGGGTCGGGAAGTCCACTTGTGATCCGCACAATTCCACAAACCTTGACCGTATCGCTCGGGCCGCGGCACCGGAAACTTGCTGCGAGAGCACACCGCCGACTAAATACTCAAATGAAGACGCTAACTTCAGCTTGGGACTTAGGAACGCCGGGAACTCGTGCTGCTCAATCACTGACCTAAGAGAAGGGTCTATGCTTAGCACACGATCGAGGCCCTTCTGAAATTCGGGCAAATACTTCGACATTTGTTGGATCGTTGCCGTCTAGATTGCACTGAGCGATCTAAATTGAGCAGGGCTAACACATTACGAAACCTCGCATAAGGGCCATGATGTTTTTTGTCAGTTTACCGTCGTTGATCCGGCACACGCCCAGCGACTTTCGCCACTAATCACTTAGAAATAACCCTAAGGTAAAGTTCTGTCGTTTATTGTTTCGAAGAAATATGACCTCCTCAGGGTCATATAGTAGTAATATCTATTCTAAATCAACGGAGTGCCATCACCTTTGAGCCTCTTTAAATGGTCAATATTCTAGTGGAGGTCTATGTTCCTGAACTGACGTAATACTGATAGCAGATTCTACTCCGTGATCATATGGCTGATTAAAGAGAGGTACCTTATCAGTCAATATAAATAAGGCACGCTTACGAGGCTGGCTTAACATGCCATTTGACGATAAGCAGGGAATTCAAGTCGCATTTGAAGAAGCTCGAAAGGGCTATGAAGAAGGCGGGATCCCGATAGGTGGAGCGCTAATCCTCGAGGATGGTACCGTTCTTGGACGCGGCCATAATATGCGTATCCAGAAAGGATCTGCTACGCTGCACGGGGAGATCTCAACTCTTGAAAACGCGGGAAGACTCCCCGGAAAGACTTACAAAAATGCGACCATGTATACCACGTTGTCTCCTTGTTATATGTGCACAGGTGCTTGCATTATGTATGGCGTGAAACGAGTGGTGATAGGAGAAAATCAAAATTTTGTTGGCGGCGAAGACTTACTACGATCCAAGGGAATTGAGGTTGTGAACCTGAACGATAAAAACTGTATTGAGCTTATGAGCTCTTTTATTGAGAAGAGGCCGCAGGACTGGTACGAGGATATCGGCGAATAAACAAAAATGGCCATATTATAGCGCTCAGGAAGAATGCCGTTGTTACTACACTGTTGTACGTGCTAATAGACTATTTCAGGAGAGCCAAGAAATATAAAGCTCAAAAACGAATAGCTTGCGAGATAATACGCATATATATTTTATTTTTGCGTAACATTTGATTTCGACCTTGAACAATGACTCCAGTGTTTCCTACATCAGACTGATAAAACTACATTCTGTCGTTCACAAAGCCAAAGAGTATTATATTACGCATTCATAGCAGATAATTTCAGCCGCAGAGCACTAATGGCCCAAAACCGTGAGATATTCAACAATAGCTTTCGTTGTGTTTGGATAACAAATATAAAACTCAAAAACGAATAAATATTCTGTTTCTGCATAGCCCTTAACCAACCTGTCTAATGGCCTAGTTGTCACTCAAGTTGACCTTATAGCTCAGCGGGAGAGCGCAGGTCTGAAGAACCTGAGGTCCCGTGTTCAAGTCACGGTGAGGTCACTTAATTTTTTTTTTCCATCGTTGTGCTCAGACACATCAATTTTTTTCATAGCCATATATCTGCTCAGTTTATAAAATGTCCGGGGTTGTTCGTTGTCCAATTTACAAATCATATGAGGCTCTACCATAATAGAGTTGAATCGATGTATATCACACACCAATTGTAAATATGATGCTAAAAGCCTGTCTATCAGTGTAATTTAGTACGAAGAAAGTACCTTAGAGGTCTTTGAAAAAATCTCAATAATCACCGGAAACATGGAATGAGCGGGTTTTGCACGTAATAATAAGGTAGAGGCGATTGCTGCGTATGAGCTGCCCAAGGCACAGTGCATATTCTGTAAGCTATAAAAGTAGACGACTAATCATGACGTGCGTGTTGCCTAACGTTCTCGTCTAGTTGCGTGTGTCGATGCAGCTACCTCAGTGTCAATTGTGTCTCATTGGCCTGGAAGACGGCTTCTCATCATGACTTTAATTAATCGCGCCTCCTTTCTGTGCGCCAAGGACGTAGGGTACGCTGAGCGGCCCTGGAACGATAGAGATGTTTCATGGTAAAAGTTGGGTAAGCAGCTAGATTATTTGGAAAAAAAGCAATGCCCACCGTTGGACATGAAAGTAAATCATCACTGCAGTAGCCAAAGGTCCACAGTCCCTGCTCGGTATTGCCCGAACTGCACTATCTCGCTACCAGTAAGTGGCGGTAGAGAGGAAGGGGTCCGGCAGTTGAATGATAAACAGCGCAATCGCTCGCGAACCCTCCGCCTCTGCGGGGATGAGGGGGCAAAGGGGGAGAATAACTCTGCATTATGTACATAATCGTCAAATATCATTAGCTCCCACTGAATCTATTATTAGCGGACCCCCCGCTTCATCCGCAAACTGTCTCGTTTTCGCTTTGCAACAATATTTACAACTTCTTCCTCAGAAAGACCCAACTGGTTGGGCACAGACACCACTTCGGGTTCGCGGGCTGACGGCTCCTTGAACGGAGGGGCAAGGCCCTGGCCAAGACTGGCGACTCCTGCCGGCTTTAATGACGAAGAAGCCCCCCATTTCTCCTCTATAGATTGTCTGCGGGGGCCCATCACGTCAGTGAATTCGAATTCGTCCTGCTGCTGCGGAGTATGATGCTCGACGGGCATTGAAAAATAATCGGCGGGAACATGGTACTGCTCAGGGAGCGGCTGGTTCTCCGGCTCAGTGTGAAATAGTATTATAATGCGATGTCTGACGGCGTTCATCGAGTGAGGGAAGTAGACATTGCGGTGCTTAGCCATGCGGAGTGTATCTTTGGCAACGCGATGCACCACACCTGACGGTGGGTACGGCCCTGAGAATGGGGCTGTTTGTGGGTTGTTCACAAGGTCGTCGTACATGTTTCTTATAAGCATGTCCTGTTGATCCGTCCATGGATACTGGATTTCGTTCACGGGCTCCTCGTCATCTGTGGTCGCTATGCTGCTGACACTACCAAACCTATGCATTGTTGCGAATTCAGTTATCGGTGGAGGCAACTGCTCGCTCGGCGTGTGGGGCTCGGAATCGGCTTGCATGTACGAATCGCGAAATGAAGGTTGTTGCTGCCGGAAGTCAAGGCTGAGTTGCTCGAGTGCCACTGGCTCCGCCCATCCTTGGTACTCGAGGCCGCTGTGTAAATTGCTTAACGCGTCTGGGCCCGATGCCGGCGAATCACTGCGACGGCGCGGCAGTTCATTGCGGAGATCACCGCCAAATGGTGACCTCTGGTTGTTGCTCATATTCTCCAAAACTTCTTCGACAGCAGCTGTTGCTCTAGAATATTGCAGTCTGCTCAGTCCCTCACTCGTTCGGTCCTCTGGCTGAACACTATTAAATCTCCCGGTTGAGGAGGGGTTGGCGATGCTGTTTGTGATTGTGGTAGCCGCTGATTATGTACGCCGCTCGACAATATCCCAAAGAGAGCCATGGTTACGCCGTTGAGGGCAGGTGCCAGGGCAAGGGCTAGCTGCGACAATACGAATCTGGCCGTTGATTTGCGGCGATCTCTGCACCTTTGTGTGTCGACGTTGGGGAAGGAACATGGCCGGGCGGGCTGCCGCGCAGTTTGCCGATGAGTACCATGAGTTGCAATCTGAATTGAATAACTTTCCTTTCGTTATTTTTTTGCGGCACTACAACAACAGAAGGTCAAATGTACGCCAGATGATAGCCTATATAGCCTTGAGCGAATGACAAACGTATGCATGTGATTATACGAAGTCGCACCGATCTACCCCGCTAGAAAAGCTGGAGGGTTGTGACGCCTCAAAAGTCAGAAGCATGTAAAGGCACAAGATTATCATTGATGGAAACCGGCAGGTTGCATCTGCATGAGGGGTAAATGTGACGGCCAGTGAGGGGAGTGGGCTCAATTCGATTGTATAAGATATAGGGATGAACAATGCTATAACACATGTTGGCTCAAGCTGTGAAAACGTCTTGGTTGAAGCAACTGTGAGGCGTTTTTGCATAATTGCGTAAGCTCGTCAGGTATACGCTGTTGCGCTCAGAATCCCTTGTAGTTTCTGGGTATGCCAGTTGATAATGCACGCAATTTAACACAAAACCAGAAATAGTTTAGTGAATCTGATTGTGCTTCGCTCACCGCGTAGCATGTAGTTTTCATGTTCATGTACTAAATCTCAGGTAGAAAAAGCAACCTGCCGAAGATATGCAAATGAACAGACTCGTTCCTCTCGCCGCTACAAATGATTACCATCATGTACTTCTTGCGTCATTCGGCTCTGGCATCCATCGGTTTTGATCGAATTTCGAGGAACAGCAGGACGGCATACCTAGCGGGCATTGCTGTCCGAGCTGTTCAATAGTTTAGCATACAGTTATGAGACATTAGCAAACACACCAGATGCTCCCATCCCTTGTCAAAAAGGCCCACTGATAGCACTCTTGAGGAAGTGCTACATACTCACGCAGAAGATAAGCAGTGTTCTTCTGGCCACATCGATTTATGGCTCATCATTAAGAACTGCAAATTCATCCCAAAAACGGTCATCCTTGATGAGGTCGCAGTGTAGTACATTGATTTCTGTTTTCCCCAGCGTTTTTCGTCGCCTGTCCAGTTGTCTTTTGGTAAGGTGCGGCGGTAATGCCTGAGGCATCTTTTCCCATCTCAAAATTGTGCCCTTCTTGTACATCTCGGGCTCGTTGTTGTAGTTTATACCAAACTGGCTGAACAAGATCTCGTTCTTATCACTGGACACAGTGCCCTGTAATCTTGTCTCGGCATCGTCGGGACTGAGTCCACCCTTATCAACAAGAGTCCAGAAGGTTGTGTTGTATAAGTTATTGATGTGACAGTCGACTTGCCTCCACGCGAAGTAGTCTCTCAGCAGCTTGAAGTTGGGGTACAAGACAGCCCGTCCATCGAACGATGGCAACGCGCTAGCCGATAACGGCGTAGTGGGGAAAACCTGCGTCCACGCAAAAACATAATGAGCAGTGAATGTTGACACAACTGTGGACACTAGCTTGGCTGCACGCCGCTCAAATAGAGATGTGGATTTCAAAAATGCAAACGAATATTCATCACTATCACCATACGCTAAAAATATGTCCTGCACGTCTCTCATGACCCCTATCGCTGCCAAGTTCATTGCGCGAAGTGCCCGCTCGTCATTTGGCTTTCCAAACTCATAGCGCTTTGAAAATTGATGGAACTTTCGTCCATCAACTCGAATAATTATATATGTCTCAGGGAGTAATTTGTCCTCGGACTCGTATCCCTTCACATACTCATACTTCGAATTCGCCATAGCAGTGAGAATAATGCCAAATCCTAATGGCGGCTGGGAGGAACAAAATTACATAATTTTTTTTTTCTGGCCATGTGCCTCTGCTTCATGAATTACCCAAACCTAAATATTCGTTGAAATCTTTCACTCCAAAGGCTTCTGATCCGACGCAGGGTGCAGACGATTGGAAAATAAACGACCCTAGAAGTCGCAATGGGTTCTGTTGACTTCCATACGTTGGAAACGGTGGATCGTTTTAGCCACCCGTCAGACAAGAAGTCTGCCTACGATCTGCTCCATGCGTCGATTGAGCCCCATGTGAGCAGTTTCAATGCCATTTTCGACGGCCCCCGAGGCGGCTTGATCGACCTCGGTATTGCTGAGATTGGCAAAAAGGTTGTATTCGATACGCCCGATGGTGAACTGCCCTTGGGCAACAAAATTACTTACTGGATCGAAGAAGTCCTGGTAAAAAAGCCCTCTGTCCCAGATCGTGACAAGCTTTCCATCCGGCGCGAGCTTATGCCATCCGAATGCCGAGAGCGTCTGGTCAGCTACCGTGGCCAGCTGAGCATCAAATTCGCATATCAGGTTAATGACGGCCCCGTGCAGTATGAGCTCCGCCCTGCGGGTCAACTACCCATTATGCTGCGCACTAACCGGTGCCATCTTGAGAATATGTCTCCAGCGGAGTTGGTGAAGAACCACGAGGAGAGCGAGGAGATGGGCGGCTACTTCATTGTAAACGGCATTGAGAAGCTCATCCGTATGCTCATTGTTCAACGTCAAAACCACCCCTTGGCCATTGAGCGCAGCAGCTTCACCAAGCGTGGACCTAGTTACTCGAAATACGGCATCCAAATCCGCTCAGTGCGACCCGATCAGTCTTCGCAAACAAACGTGCTGCATTATCTCAAGGATGGTCAAGTTACATTTCGGTTCTCTTGGCGCAAGAATGAGTACCTCGTTCCCGTGGTCATGATTCTCAAGGCTATGGCAGAGACAAACGACCGTCAGATCTTCGATGGTGTTGTTGGATCTGAGACAAACAACTCGTTTTTGACTGATCGTTTGGAACTCATGTTGCGCAGCTATAAGGCCTACAATGCCAATACGCAGCTCGAAGCACTAGCCTACTTGGGTGATAAGTTCCGAGTTGTGCTATTTGCTCCTGCGGACATGCCTGATGTCCAGGTGGGGCGTCTTTTTATCTCCAAGGTTGTTTTGCCTCATCTGGTAGACGACTCTCTTGCTAAGCAGAGGCTGCTTCTTTTCATGATCCGCAAACTCTATGCCACAGTTGCTGGAGATTCGTGTCCTGATAATCCGGATGCGGCTCAGCATCAAGAGATTCTACTTCCCGGATTGCTGTACGGTACAATCTTGAAAGAGAAGCTGGAAGAGTATTTATATGCTTTTCGGGATGTGATCCGCGTTGCTATCAGCCGACGGCAGGGAGTGAACTTCAACGATAAACGGTTTATCATCCGTGTATTTTCGCGTATGAATGAAGACATTGGCAAGAAAATGCAATACTTCATAAGCACTGGTAACCTTGTGTCCCCGACAGGACTTGATCTACAGCAGACGTCTGGGTTCACTGTTGTTGCTGAGCGTATCAACTTTCATCGTTTCTTGGCTCACTTCCGAATGGTCCACCGTGGTAGCTTCTTCGCAGAACTTAAAACAACGTCGGTTCGTAAGCTGCTTCCGGAGTCATGGGGGTTCATGTGTCCTGTCCATACGCCTGATGGGTCTCCGTGTGGTTTGCTGAACCACCTTGCTCACAAATGTCGGGTGTTGTGTTTCGAGGAAACCAACGCAACTCTGGAAATCATCACCGGACTTTTGCGCGAACTCGGTGTCTCTCCACCGGAGATTACCGCTACTGGTGGACCTGAAGTGGCATGTGTTCAATTCAATGGCAATGTTCTTGGTTACACCACTCACAAGCACGCTCGTATTGTGGCGAATACATTAAGATTCTGGAAGGTCAAGACGGAAGGCCGCAAGGTTCCGAAAACGCTCGAAATCGGCCTGGTACCTCCCAGCAGTGGCGGCCAATACCCTGGACTCTATCTTTTCAGTGGATTCTCTCGCATGACGCGTCCAGTGAAATATCTCGCATTAGGCAAGGAAGATTGGGTGGGTCCCTTCGAGCAGCCTTATATTAACATTGCTGTTACTCCCGACGAAATCGAGCCGAAAGTGCATACCCACGTTGAATATTCGCCAACCAATATTTTCTCAATTTTGGCCAATATGACGCCGTTTAGTGATTTCAACCAGAGCCCGCGTAATATGTACCAGTGTCAAATGGGTAAACAGACCATGGGTACACCCAACACGGCGCTCACGTACCGGTCAGACAACAAGGTCTACCAGTTGCAAACCGGCCAGTCCCCAATTGTTCGTGCTAAGCTTTATGATGAATACGGATTGGACGAGTTCCCTAACGGCATGAACGCGGTGGTCGCTGTCATTTCGTACACTGGTTACGATATGGATGACGCGATGATTTTGAATAAGAGTGCTTTGGAGCGAGGTTTTGCTCATGGTTCGGTTTACAAGACGGAGTCGATTGATCTTAGTGAGAAGCGAAGGCCTGGCGACCCAATCACGCAGCGCATCGGATTTGGTGATGATGACGTTCCCGCTGAATGGCACGAGAAGCTGGATGACGATGGACTGCCGCGAATTGGTACCCTTGTTCATGAGGGTGATCCCCTGGTGGCGTACTACGACGAGATTTTGGGCCGCACAAAAGTCAAGACATATCACTCATCTGAAGAAGCGAGAGTGGATCAGGTGAAGCTGCTAAGTGACGAAAATGGCGATAACGAACTGCAGGCCTTTACGGTGAAACTGCGGATTGATCGTCGGCCTAATATCGGAGACAAGTTCAGTTCACGGCACGGCCAAAAGGGAGTGTGCTCGCAGAAGTGGCCAACTGTAGACATGCCGTTCAGCGAGAGCGGCATGCAGCCGGATATTATTATCAACCCACATGCCTTCCCGTCGCGAATGACTATAGGCATGTTTGTTGAGAGTTTGGCCGGCAAGGCAGGCGCTCTGCAAGGGTTTGCGCAGGACGCGACTCCATTCCAGTTCTCGGAGAACCAAACGGCTGCAGATTATTTCGGAGAACAGCTACGTGCTTCTGGATACAACTATCATGGTAATGAGCCGATGTACTCCGGGGTGACTGGTGAGGAGCTTCGCGCAGACATTTACTTGGGTGTTGTTTTCTACCAGCGTCTGCGTCATATGGTAAACGACAAGTTCCAAGTGAGATCCACGGGTCAAGTGAACAAGACGACCATGCAGCCAGTAAAGGGACGTAAGCGCGGTGGTGGTATTCGTGTAGGCGAAATGGAGCGCGATGCATTTCTGGGACATGGCACGGCCTTCTTGCTCCAGGACCGTCTGCTCAACTGCTCTGATTACACTCAAGCCCACGTATGTCGCCAGTGTGGATCGCTTATGTCGACTCAGGTCACAGTTCCTCGGGTCGGTGCCGCGGCGACGGTGCGGTGCCGTCACTGCGCGAAGCGTGTTACAGGCGGTGCCGATCGCGACGAGGTCTGGGAAGATGGTCAAGGTACACGATTCATTGGCGGTGATAAGGTGTCGACTATAGCGATTCCATTTGTGCTGCGTTACTTGGACAGTGAGTTGGCAGCCATGGGCGTGAAGATGCGCTTTGATGTCGCACCGAAATAATTAACTGGCAATAGAGTTTAAAAAAATCGCATCTATTTGCACATATGTATCTCCAGATTTGTTAACATCCAAGAACTAAAATATTTCGTTTCGATTACTTGCTTGCTTGCTGCAGCATGAAGATGAGAGACTCAACAAGAAAGATCGTAACGCCTGCTGATGTATTAGTTAATGTGCGTAGGCTGGAAACTAGCACTCACATATTGTCAGCTTAAAAAGTCATCGAACCGACAAGCACGGAGTCGCTGCTATTAACTTGCTGCCGTAGATAATCAGATAACTTATTACGGCGCCGTGACAGTCAGATGCCGCTGCAGACTATTAAGTAAAGGACTAACAGAAGAGGCTTATCCGCATACCCTAACGATCGTAACCAACTCGTAAGAGGCAAACGATTTGTCGGCCCTGTGACATTCTGTCGGAGAGACAGTAACGTGACTGTGGACTGAGGGTCAGCGGTTACGTGAA
>JAJMJC010000043.1:9819-49250 GCA_030563545.1 Entelexis stigmatis
GACTGTTATACCGAGAGCAGAGTTCCCATCATCAAGCACACCATTAAGTGTGTTTATTGCGCTGTTCAAATCCGTTATCAGATAGCATGGGTAATTGCCTGGGAACTTCTCTAGAAATGAGGAAAATGCGTCAATATATGAGTTGATAGCACCAACCGCGTTGTTTAAGATTGTTTCAACCACAGTAGACAAGCCAGGAATCAAACTCAGACTGGCAACATTCTTGTCTAGGTCGCTAATCAAATCAGTGAAACTGATAATGATTTTAGTGACACTGGAAAATAAGTCTGCTGCCTCGCTAGGCGCCAAACATGTCAGTTGGTCCAAAGCTCGAACAGCCGAAGTTACGTCGCTCACAAGCGTCGTGCCCAGTGTCAAAAGATCGCCGATGATGCCTAGTCCGAGAGATTTCATGATGTTGGTGAGTTCACCCAGCACGTTTTCAATAAGATTGTTTGCTGCAGTCCACGCCTCGAAAAGTGCGGTATTCGGTGCACATGCAACGCCTTGGTTGACCTTTGTCGAGTAGCAGAGTGTCGAACGAGCTATCGCCCCCGAACTAGGGTCGCTAGGTACTGCTGTTATAGCAGCTTCTTTGACGGCAATGTAGCTTGAAATTTCGCCCGTAGATATAGCAGTGCTGTCAATCGCGTTTCTACGGACTCTTCCCGCAGACTTTGTGACTGGGTACCGGCCTGTAACAAATGTTGGGGCCTTGCCACAGCTTGTTGCAACAATCTCAGTAACAGGCGTGATATTGATGTTGAAATCAAAGTTTAACGCACTAATCGCGTCGTTGAGCTGAGAAATAGCAGTATTACTGCGTGTAGCGCTAGAGCATTCGTGGTCCCTCGGATAGTCGCGCAGAAGTGACGAAAAGTCTTCATTATAGGAGTTGAAAGCTGTGGTGACTCTGTCGACTTGATATTGTACTATATCAGATGCTCCAGGGATAAAACCTAACAGGTACGAGCTCTTTAGACCTCTCAAGAATCTGGCGAGATTTTCACTAGTCTCTGTAATACCCGTGAACAAGCTCTCCGCAAGACTTGGTGAAATACAGGAAAAGTTGTTCAGATCTTCGTGTGTCGTTGTTACGGCACTGAGAAGAGTATCTGTCGAGGACGAGAGTGTGACTACTACACCAACCCCGAGACTTTGGGCGAGATTGGAAAGTTTGTTTGCTGCCCCTTGAATTGCTTGGTTGTCACTCTTCCATTTTTGGAATAAACGATCATTTGGGGTACATGTGGATTCCTGACTTACCCTTGACATCACATAGCGGGTAGAGAGTGTGTCCTCTCCCTTTAGAAACCTTCCTGTTGATGTCACACGAGGCTCCATAGTCACTTTCGATGAATCAATACACTTACTCGTTGGGAACTTGGCTAGAGTAGAGAGTGAGTTGTCTCCTGCAGTGGACTTGATCGTTGCAACAGCAGAGTTGAGTTGGCCAACTTGATAATTCAGAAATTCAAGTGTGCCACACTGGAAACTGCGCATTGGCTTCGATAGCAGGATGGTTATAGATTCCTGAAGTTTCTGGATTGCGAAAATCTGAAAGACTACTTGTTCCAAGTTCTTGTCGAGGTCGTCCCCCATAGTGTGTTCATTCAGCTTTATGGTAGAGTCCAAGACAAGTGAGAGAGAAGATTCGAATTCACGAGCAATTGTTTCAGCCTGAGTGACTGACACACAGGGCAGTAACTCAAGGTTGGAGCACACATTTTCAACCTCAGCAAATTTTGCGGAAGTGGAAGCTTGATCGTTCGGGTTCGTGAGGATATGATTAACTACTGCAACCTGATCAATAGCGCTCTCGGGGACATTGCATAAGTTGTATGAAGGTCCATCAATTGAATTCGTCGCAATTGAGAGGGCCGACTGCGCCAGCGATCCGCGTAACACATTCGACACCAGGTAGGCAGTTCTTCCAATACTCAAAAGGCCCATGCTTTCTTAGTTAACGTATTCGAGGAAGTTGTAAAACAGTGTTACTATATATAGCCGCGATATTCAATTAAGGCGTGATGATCAAAGAGCCTATCATCGTCAATAATCAGACATTTCAGGAGTATACAGATGCCTAGCAAATCGAGACGCAGGGTAAAAGCACAGGTACAGCATCCGCCCCTAGCCCCTCTCACCCCCCCCCTCCCCAGCTCGAGCCGTTCGAACGGGCGAGATGCAGATGCATGCTCGCCACCTTTGCGTCGCCCGCCTCAATTTAAAGCGCGAAAGCGTAAGCCCGCCTCGGTCTAAAGCGCAAATGCAGCTCGTGCCCCTAGCCCCTTGCTTTAGCCGTTCGAATCGGAAGTATGCCCAGGTATGCGCGTTGTCTTTTTTACGCCCGCCCTCTGTGAAAATTCTCGCTAGTTTCATATATTAAGGTAGCCCTAGGTAAGCCGAATGTAATGACACATGATAAAAAATAGCTAACGTTGGTTGATCTTCTGGAAATTTTGGGAAATGCATGTATAACAGCTGTACTTCTCGTTAAGATAATGCAATCAAGACCTGCGTGACAACTGGATATGCAGTCTGCTTATGTTCTTACCCTTGCCTCAACGCAATTATATGCAAAGACGCTAGGCACATTTGAGGCGGGGTAGACGGCGCCTACGCGAAACGATATGATCGCCACATGTGATCAAGCACTCTCATAAACGGGATTTTCCCGACTAGACTTAAAAAAAGCATCATCATCCTCTATCTAGGATATGTTTTCAATTTCCATCTTTATCGAAGCGAACTATGTCAAGTGTTGACCATGCAAGTTCTCGTAACCTGGTGCCGCAATTACGATTGCGCCACAGTTTGTGGCTCGGCAAGCGTGTAATCAGGACCTCCCTCCGACACTGCTCGGAACTGGTAACAGCCCTACCCTAGTGTGTAAGGTACGCATGCGTCTCCTCGTCTTGAGACGAGTGGTCAAGTGGGCCCCGCTTTTGATGAAAAAATCTCTCAGAGGCATCTTGAGTAGTTTTATTACCTGGGATACTCTATTTAGTTGATATTTTGTATATCTGGATGCATTTGTAATTATAAGTAGGAGCATCAGCATACGATCCGTGAGTTTCGCGACCAAAATTTGTTAAAAAGTTAATCTATGAGATCTCTAAATCGTCTTTATTGTTTATGTTAGACGATCCGCTACTAGATCGTTGACTGTGGTCGCGCGATCTAGGTTCTGGCAATTAGACATCTCCTGAGAAACGAACGTCATTCATAGTAAGCTCTCATCAAGTGAGTACTTCTATTATTGCGCATTGTGTTCAACAATAACTTTCAGAGGGCGTTTCTTGGTAGACATTCTCTTTGCATGTTCTTACTCTGAGTAGCATATTATAGCGTCTCCTGTAGCAGCTGTGCATAGTGCTGCAAGTACTTGCTCGCAGTTATAAGTATAAACTACTGGCACGATTAACTTGCTTGGCCAAGATCCAACTAAGAAATCTTCCCACTAAATAAGATTGCCTGAAAAGTGCACTATGTGCTTTATCACCAGATATGAGGGTAGGGACTTCGCTTTGTGACATGGTATAACAATGAAGGAACTGCGAACTGATCATGGCTCAGAGTTTTTTCAAGCGTAAAACATATGTTAGATTAATAAAGTGGCATTTAACGTACTCCTAGCATGCATGAGATTTGTGATTGGCACGGCGCGACCTATTCACCTAACCACCTTCGTGCGTGAGGTCCGTGCATTGATCAGGTGTTGCATTCGTCAGGATACGGCAGATCCACTATGATCTGCAAGTACGGGGTGCATATGTTTTGTCTGGTGAACAACGTGGCTTGAACTACACTACATATATCTCCTGTTTGCTATTGTGCCTCGAACGATAGATTGTAGTCGACGAGCTGATAGTGTGTACTTGGACAGACTTCCTGGCATGTATATCCTGTATGTTCTAAGCAAGCGTAAGGTTCTGCATGCAGCGATGTAATGCACGTCATAAAAAGTCCGTGCCCTCGGCGAACCCTCAGCGAACCAACCATAACGCCTCAGTCGGGTATGTCCGGGTAGGGTGATGGACACCCCTAGCCGCTCCCTTTGGTTGCTTGGCTGAGGTATACATTCCTGGGCAAACTGGTGCGGACATAGCCGACATACGTGGCCGCAAGAGCTAATGATATGTGGACTCCCATTAGAAGATGATACACAACGGGAGAGTAATGCACTAATAAGTAGTTCTTCGGCTCTTTTTCTTTTTGAAATGGACCACTTCAATCGTTCTGATGACACTTTACTTCAGGGATTATTATGCTGCTTCGTGCCTCACGCCCATACGTATTGTGAGAAGTGTGCTTCGGCCTCCTATGATGCTCACTCTCTCTAGATTCAGTGTATACATGTGAGAGCTTCCGCAGTTATTCACAGCTTGTGACGCTACATGTGTGCACTCTCAGTTCGGTTCTGAAAGAAAGGGGATAGGCAGTATTCGACGGTCCAGGGAGATCGAAGAACCATATTATACATTTGCAAGCCTACACAAGGGAGGGTTTAATGACAGGGAGATTCATAATATCTGTCTATAGTAATGGTTAAGAGCTGGTTATGGTACAGCTCGGCGACATCGTGCAACATATATAGATACAGTCTGATTGTGATTAAAGATTGGTGATGATCTTTTCAGCGCCTCAAAGAAGTATGCGTTTTTTCAGTGCTTCTACTTAATATTGACCAGACTTGAACAGGCGGCAAATCGTGAAGCGGTACAAAGTAAAGCACTTTTTGGTAGACTTCAGGTGCTTTTAGAAACTCTCTACGTGTTGTGTCCAACGTAAATTGTTGTGACTGTGAGGGAAACTTTTCCTCCTCCTCATGCAGCCGCACGAAGCAACAGTTCATATGCTTGACACCATAGTGAGAGTGCTATGTCAAGAAGTCTTATGCTACATAAATTAGCTAGCTTGGGTTTTCACCTCTCTAAGAATTGCATTTGTGTGCTCGTCTTCTGAGTATTTTTCTGCCCTGAGTGGTTCGAAATTTAATGGGAGCCACTTTGTTGAAAAATTCATAAGTAAACGTTGGGCTCCCCTGTGCGTCTGATATCCTGTCGAACAGCGGTGGTCTTAACTCTATCTTGATGAAGCATGACTGATTCTGTCTCGCAAACACTAGGTCTTTTACAGCATATTCGGTATCCACAACACAGCCGAATAAAACTGCTGAGATAGGTGACCATTTTATTTCAAAAAAAACTAGGTGACTGTGTATCTTCTGCATTAGAAATACGCATTTCAGTGGCAATTATGGCGAATCAAATCAATCGCTACCTTTGAAAACGCTTCTAGACTTTTATGATTAAAAAGGCTTGTTAACACCCTTGATGACCTATGTCGATGATGTAGCGGGCCCTTTTGGGTTTTAGACCTGAGTTGAGGACTTAGGCGACTCACTGTGACCTTTTTAAGTATAGTTATATTATGATCTTTGAGGGGAATTTGGCACTGTCAGACGGCAACAGGCAATTCTTATGGTTAGGCTGTTATGTGAAATACAAATAACGTAGGTTCGGATTAGTTCGATTCATTTACAGAACAATAATACCACTTGTATAAGTAATCTTCAGCGCTATCAGATTTCTAGTATTTCATTCATCATATCTTACTGCTTCACTCGACTTTATCTGTTAACCACATCAGCAGTTCACGCACAAGGCATCGCAAGTATTTGGCACTTGATTACAAGAAATCTGGAAACGCAATTCCGGATTGAAAGACACAAGAGACAGTATAAATAGGAATACTCGGTTAAAGAGGGAGTATAGAAGAGTTCGGACTCAAATTTATAGGAACGACCATAAATCACATGCTCAGGTCTCTCTTTGTGCTACATCGTTCCCTTAGAATTCGTCCTATCTTATAAACATTAAAAGACTTTCTGCTTTTGCGGATTAGTTACGAAATCGAACTCGGGTATATGGCACCGATGGCCTGCTTGCAATGGCCATGGTGTGAAATGTGACCTTGATTTGGACGCCAAGTAGAGTATGAGTATGACCGTCCAACACAGCTGAGTAACCTGATACTGGGTGTGAACTATTGTAGGACTTAAATAGGAAACACAGGAAGCACAGGGCAGAGTGTGGCGAGAGCAAATAAAAAAGACCCTGATCTCGAACTGCTTTGTTTTTCTTCCTTTTATCCTTGAACTACTAACGGTGATTGCCAATTAGGATATCAATCAAGCGTCTATACAGTAAATACTCGGAGAAAGGATTGCCATCAGAGTTTTGCTGCAGCTGCTGCGGTGGATTACCTCCTCTTATACAGATTTGTCTGCTATGGGACCATCGCGAGATTAAATTTTATCATTATCATTATCGTTCTCCTGTGCGCCTGTATCAGTCTCGTGCTCGGTTTCAAATCTGAGCAGCGTCTGAAATAATCATAACCCTTTGCGCAATCTTCAATTATAATGTGTCTGGCTGAACTGTACTTTAGTTTCCTAACTCTACATACACATGAATGAAGAATGCACATCTCTCACAAAGTGGGCAAGTGGCATTTAATATGAAGAGCAAATCTGTGCTTGACTGAAGTTAGATGATTACCGTTGATCCTCGCAAGCTTTCCTTTTTCTCTTCGATATATAATGCAGTGCAGTCGCACGTTCTACTCTAAAAGCAAGAAGAGTACCAAGACACTAGTTAATAATGCAAACTGACCTCTCTAGACGCGCATCGCCCGAACCCTCCTTTGACATCTGACACTCTATGATGCCTTGCGTCTCCTAACTACTTTTGCAACCAAGGGATAAAGCTCGGTGATCATGATATACTGAACAGTAGGCCACTGCCATGTGCTCGACGCGCGTTAGACGTTTTCTCTCTCTCATGCAAACAAACATTGATGATCGTGAACGCAAAGTGTAAACGTTGTATATACGTTTTATACTCGAATAAATGAATGGACACCAGCTTCTTCAAGAGAGACTGGTCTTAGTGGTCTCTCACCAATATTTCACCTGCTATACATTAACAACGATGAGTCACCATTTTGTTCCCTTATCAATTCAGTTCCATTTTTCGGTGAACATCATGTCCGAGTTGAAGTTGTGGGGCGGTCGCTTCACAGGCGCAACCGATCCTTTAATGGAGCTGTACAACGCGTCACTCCCCTATGATCAGAAAATGTGGAAAGTAGACCTTGAGGGGACTCGGGTGTACACAGAAGCTCTAAAGAAGGCAGGCTTGATTTCAGCGCATGAGTTGGAGGAGATTCATCGCGGACTCAAAGCTATTGGCGAAGAGTGGTCTTCTAAGAGTTTTGTGGAGAAACCGGGTGATGAAGATATCCACACGGCTAACGAGCGTCGTCTGGGTGAGATTATTGGTCGCGAGATCTCCGGGAAGGTCCACACGGGTCGCTCGCGCAATGATCAAGTTGCCACAGACATGCGGCTCTATGTGCGTGAGAAGATCCAGAACGTACTTCGGCCAGCCCTGGTAGGACTCATTACAACAATGAGCAAGCGTGCACGCGCGGAGATTGACGTGCTTATGCCCGGATACACTCATCTGCAAAGGGCACAGCCCATACGGTGGGCCCACTGGCTCAGCATGCACGCCACTTTTTTCGCAAACGACCTGAAAAGGCTAGACGAGCTCCTTGTGCGCGTGAACCAGAGCCCACTTGGCAGTGGTGCTCTCGCCGGCCACCCATACGGTATTGATCGTGAGTATATAGCCAGCGGCCTTGGTTTCGATGGAATCATTGGTAATTCTCTTGCTGCTGTCAGTGATCGTGACTTTGTCATTGAGACCATGTTCTGGGGTTCTCTGGTGGCGAACCATTTGGCAAAGTTGAGTGAGGACCTTATCATCTACTCCTCTGCTGAGTTCGGGTTCACACAGCCAGCGGATGCTTATTCCACAGGATCCTCATTGATGCCCCAGAAGAAGAACCCGGATAGCCTCGAACTTCTCCGCGGAAAGTCGGGCAGAACTCTTGGTCAGCTAGTAGGATTCATGGTGTCTTCGAAGGCCACGCCTTCGAGTTACAACAAGGATCTCCAGGAAGACAAGGAACCACTCTTCGATAACATGACGACGATTGAGCACTCTCTGCTCATCGCTACCGGTGTTATCTCGACGTTGAAGATCGATGCTGCCAAGATGCGAGGTGCTCTTACTATGGACATGCTGGCCACTGATCTGGCCGATTACTTGGTGCGTAAGGGCGTGCCGTTCCGTGAAACTCATCACATCTCGGGCGAGGCAGTCGCTTTTGCGGAGAAGAACGGCTTAAGCGGTATTGATCAGATTACCATTGAACAATACCAGCAGATCGATGAACGGTTTAGCGCAGACGTTCGTGAGGTGTTTGATTTCGAAAAAAGCGTCGAGCGTCGCGATGCCATCGGTGGCACTGCAAAGAGTGCGGTGTTGAAGCAACTTGAGGAGCTCGAGAAGCTTGCCCAAGCTTGATGTTGAGAGACATCAGTGCTATCTACTCGGGCACGTAATTGTTGTTAAGAAATAAAGCTCACTAAAACAATCTTCAACCACGCTACGCTTTTGCGAAATTCTATAGAACCTACATATAGCTGAGAAACTTCTGCTCAAAGACACGTGAAAAAAGATAAATCTAAATGATAGGAGCCGTTATCTGATAAGACGCTGCTTTGCAGTTCCACATTCTGGCAACGTTTTGTGCAAAATTCTACAAAGTGCGTTGTTTTTTCGGGCACTGAATCTGGGAGACTCGCTAAGCTCAAACATGCACAATGGCTCCCCCCCCACAAACTACTGTATGACCCATTCCGGCTCTATTCACGTGATTACATATATATGTGAAAAACTATCGAGCAGAATAATCTTCATTTGTCGCCGTCACAATGACTCAATCGGTTCTTCTTCTTGGTTCTGGATTCGTTGCTAAGCCAACAGTAGACATCCTGAGTACTACCCCTGGTATCAAGGTCACCGTTGCCAGCCGCACGCTGTCCAAGGCGCAGGCTCTTGCTGGAGAGCATGCATCGGCCATTTCGGTTGATGTGGACAACACCGAACAGCTTGACAAGGCTGTGGCCGCACATGACCTGGTAATCTCGCTGATCCCGTACACCTACCATGCTCAAGTTATTGAAAGTGCTTGCCGCAATAAGAAGCATGTGGTCACCACGAGCTACGTGTCCCCCGCGATGCAAGAGCTGGAGTCCAAGGTCAAAGAGGCTGGTATTGTTGTCATGAACGAGATTGGTCTTGATCCTGGTATCGATCACCTGTACGCCGTGAAGACTATCGATGAGGTTCATGCTCAGGGTGGCAAGATCACATCTTTCCTGTCTTACTGCGGTGGACTGCCCTCGGCCGAAGACTCGAACAACCCGCTGGGCTACAAGTTCTCGTGGAGCTCTCGAGGTGTGTTGCTTGCTCTACGTAATGCTGCTCGCTTTTACCAGAATGGCAAGATTGTTGACATCGAAGGCCCTGAGCTCATGCGTACGGCCAAGCCGTACTTCATCTATCCGGGTTACGCGTTTGTCGCCTACCCGAACCGTGATTCGACGCCTTACAAGGAGCGCTACAACATTCCCGAGGCACAAGATATCGTGCGCGGTACCCTGCGTTTCCAGGGATTTCCCGAGTTTATCAAGGTGCTTGTTGACTTGGGCTTCCTTGACGATGGTGCGAGGGACTTCCTCAAGTCGGCGATCCCGTGGAATGAGGCGTTTGCCAAGGTGGTTGGTGCTAAGTCTACCTCCGAGGCCGACCTGCGCGCTGCTATCTACTCGAAGGCTCCTTCCCTGAAGTCTGACTCTGACCTCGACCACCGCATCCTTGGTGGTCTGGAATGGCTCGAAGTGCTTTCGAACAAGCCGATCACCCCTCGCGGGAACCCTCTCGATACTCTTTGCGCCACGCTGGAGGAGAAGATGCAGTTCGAGAAGGGTGAGCGTGATTTGGTTATGCTGCAGCACAAGTTCGGCATCGAGTGGAACGATGGAAAGCGTGAAGTGCGCACATCCACCCTCTGCCTCAATGGCGACCCTACCGGCTCGCCGAACGGTTATTCCGCCATGGCGCGCCTGGTGGGCGTGCCCTGTGCGGTTGCAGTCAAGCAGGTTTTGCGCGGACAGTTCAAGCAGCCCGGTATTTACGCTCCTGTAACGAAGGAAATTGCGTTGCCTCTGCTCGAGGAGCTGAAGAAGGATCATGGTATCGAGCTTTTTGAAGCTTCGCATGCTGTTTAGTAGAATATTGACGTAATTCTTATCGTGACAATCGCTTACCAGCGGTGGTAACAAGTAAATTCGATCTGAAGAACCTAGTACTAGGTGGAGATCACAAACGTTTTAAGCATAGATATAGAAACTAATGCCATGATGATGACTGCTTTAGTTGCGCGAAACTCGCATTCTCTCTGTCAATTCGGGTGTGATATATGGTAATATTTGATTTAATTTACTTCGATAGTGATAACTTTGGTCAATTTAATCTAATCTAACCCATTCAGGTCTTACGTAGACCTTAGGCTTGCCTAAGGCTCAGCAGCAGGAAAACTCCTACTACACTCCTTTTCACGAGCTTAAGCGGTCTTCGCGTAAGACCTGGTCGCTGTGGTTGCACAGCACCAACTGGGGGATATGTGAACGAGAACCACTGTTTACCCATAAAACAGGGGAAGCAGTAATCATCGTTCGCACGCCCTCCAGGGGTGAGCCACCTCACTGAGACTACATAGATATAGTCTCAGCTCAGTAAAAGCTCACAATAACTCCCAAGAGTGATCCGGCTAACGCCGAAGGCAATGGGTAAACCCCAACCTAATGACCCTGTCTGCTAAAGGTTGACTGCTTATTCCATGGAAACTGGAAAGAGCTGAGAACCTTGTAGAAAGAAGGGAAACCTCAGGAAAATCACGTCCTCAGTGTATCGCTGTGTGGCTACACTCTGTTCTCCATTTAAGAAGTGAACATGTGCGGCCGGTTGACTGTTGAAACAAACATGAGTTTTAGAACCATGAATAACGTCCAGCAAACTCCCAACGTAGGTCCGCGTTGGAGTTCGACGCCAGATAGTAAGGTACTGAGTGATCTGGTTTTCCATAAGAAAACTCTACCCCAGCTTGTTTCAACGAATCCAACAAGTACTGAGTAAGGGACTGATCAGTACTGATCAAGTCCGCTTCGTATAGCACGACACCGTAGTCACCGGCATCGGCTGCGGCAGCTAATGCTGCCTTGTAAAGTGTGACCATTTCGTGAATTGGCCCATTGATAACGAGAAAATAAAGCTTCTTCTCGCACATCATATAGCTCCACGCAGCCCATCCGTTGGGTGTGCGCGCACCATGCACCTTAGGAGGGCTGATGCCCAGACACTCACCAACAAAATTGACACGCCACTGCATCTGGTCCAGAATGCCGACCGTCGGGGTGACAATGATGCGTGGATTACTGTCCTTCTCGGTCATGACATCCATCGCACCTACCATCATCGCACGATGATAATCGATCGCCGCCTGCGACTGCTCCATATCGAGCGGTGAGCACTGCTCGCTGTACGGCCATACCACAGGTTCATTCACGGTTTGCGATGATGTCTCGATGACATTGGAAACCGCGGCGTTTTTAAAGCCAAATCGACAATAGTAGTCACCCACGTCAGACCAAAGCGTGATAAGCGAGTCTGACAAAGCCTCCACAGAGTTGGGAAGAGTGGACGATACTGTGTCCTTCAGCTCCTTGATCACTGCCGCCAACATGAGCTTGGCGTAACCCTTGCCACGACACTGTTTAGGCGTGTAGACCGCATCAATGACATAGTTGATGGATGGCAAAGGTCTTTGGCCCTTGACCTTCAATACTGCAGGTCGCTCAACTGTCTGCATACTTGAAACCAACACCCAATTCTGTGAGTGGGAATCGAAGAGCTCAAGGGCCCAATAGCGCGTAGCCATTCCATGCTGCGATAATTTCTTTTCTAGAGCAGCCTCGCGGGCTACGTGCTGTTCAGGAGTTAACTTCTCTCTCCACTCATCACTGCTCATGTACATAGTCTCAGAGACCTTGGATGAATCATGCGTGATTTCGGCGACGCGTATATGTTCAATCATGGTTGCCAGCAGCAGTTAAGAATAGTTGGAAAAGCAAAAAAAAGGGTTTAAACAACCACACCAAATGAAGTAGAAATGTGCTTGATAGGAGAGGGGAGATCGTTACAAGATCGATACAGTAAGAGCACGTTGCCCCCGCAGGGATCGCGGTTAATATATCTCTGATGTGTCAGCATCCATGCCAGATACGCAGCCGTGGCTAGGGCTGTTATCCATCGATAATAACGGAAGTCGTAGCCGTTATCTTAAGAAGTGGGGCTTGGTGGGTTCGCGGCGGATGAGGCGCGGAGTGGAGGAGCGCTAGTGTCATCATGTGACTCATATGCTTGCTGAAGGGTCATCGCGCGGCATGTAACGATAAGAGTGAGGTGTTTATCTGCAATCTGCCCGCGGTCGGTAATATCGAATAGTATTATGGCATTGCAACACTAGGTGCCTGATTCACAGCGGATCCATTATTAATCATTCAGCAAACGGTGATAAATTTACGTGTATTCGCAGCTGCTATAGGTCACATACCTAAAGGCATTTGATCAGCGCTATCGGACTAATCAAGACTATCTCTGATTTGAGTCCCCTCGATAAACATAACGCGATACCTTTTGGCTCTCCCCTGTGCTAGTCTCTTCCGCGAGTTGCGATACCCATTGTTGTTGATAATTGATCCCTATACCCAATAGGCCGCGTGAATTTAAACCCCAGTCCACACACACTGTTATAAATCGGCTATATACGAATCGTAAAATACTGGCATGCGATATTTGTAGAAACATTAGCTAAGGGCTCTTGTGATGTATTGAATTACTCTATAACCCGCTCAATTGCTGTGCAAAATAGCTGCTGTTCTGCCTCACAAATGGTAACGCCTGTACAAAATATTGCCATAACCACAACACCGCATGTCTAGAAGAGGGCCGGCGAGACGAGCAGGAGGTGGAAACTGAGACCTCTTGGGTCATAAACTACGGGCCTCCCCCCTCGCCACCTCCTCTCAGCATAGTCCATGAAGAAGGAGTCGAAGCTGAGGATACCGATGATGATTTGTTCCTGGTCACTGATCCCATGGAACAATAGTATAAAAACGACAATTTTGATACCAGACTCTAACTATAGCACAAATATTTACGAAAGTTCTATTTCAAAGTTTGGCATCGATACCACGCTTGTCGCAGATGATGAACTTTCGATTTCTAATGCAGGAAGAGCACGTTTTAGTGTAAGCTTGAGCGCCATCGCGAATAGCTAATTGAAACATGAATTAAAGATACGGACATCAGATTTAGTGAGTGGTTGAAATTTTCAATGAGATCCTTGCTCAATAGTTTGAATCGAGCACAATATCTAACGGATCACAAGCCGAGTTGCCTATGTATAGCGCGCGCACAGAAGTCGAATAAACGCAGTTACTAAGCGGGGGATGCTCATAAAATAATGATGATTGACGAGGAGTTAAACTACGGTATTGACGACTGACCATAGTGGTTATGCGGTTGTTGCGGAAAGAGCCATACTGTCAACAATGCGGGCGGGGTCTTCCATAAGATATAATCGATAGAAGATGTGAACTGAAGCAGATTATGGAAACATCGAGTAAGCTAAGGGGTCTTTTAAGTATCAAACAAGCAGTAGCTATTTTATCTTTACCATCGGCTGAGGTCAGCGATGGTAGTTACTACGCCACACGTGCAAATAGTTGGTTTAAGGGCATGCGGTTTCCACTGGTATAGGACTGATGCTACGTGTCATAAGCTCTAAACAATCCATCATGAAAGTCATTTTTTATCTGCAGATGGCTCAGTAATTGCTGAAGTAGAACAAGAGAAACTGCGTTATAGTCATTAGCCAAGATATCTGCTATTGAGCAGATTTTCGTCAGCGTAGTTCTTCTCAGGAACATCATCGTTCAATCTCACCGAACGACTACCATGTCCTTCAGAAATGAGTAATTAATAATGTTCTTCCGCCTCGGGCTCTGAATGTCTATTGAGCAGCTCCGAAGAATGCAACGCTATTTTATTGTCTACAAAACACGGTGGTATATCCAACTATCTGGTGGATCAACTGTGCGATATCATTTGACAGTGAAGTTCTCCATTTGAAACAGTAAAAAACTGAGCGGGCTATGTATGTCTTCACCAATGCACAAGATTACCGCTATGCCCACTCCGTATTTCAAGGCTACGTCTGACACTTCGAAAGGCAATATAACTGCGACGGGAGTAGTCACACATTCAGCCAAAACTCCCAATTCACCAGTTCTGGACTATTTTTATTCATAAGTTTGTGGTTCACGTCATCTTCCACTCTCTTTTATGAAAGAAGACGTCCAAGGGTACTAACTATACACTACGTGTTTACTGTGGTCTGCGCATTATCATTCGAAGCATGGATCGAGTTGTTGGCCTAACCTCGGACCTACCTCAGCGCGATCTAAAGCTCTCGCGGAAATCTTTTGTACATTGAATATCTATTTTTACACCATCGACTAGCATGTGATCTGATTCACACTAGCTTGAAGTGTTTAAGGCCATGAAAGCTAATGACGTGTCACGCTTACACTTGACATTACCACCCGGTCTAGGCATATGATAGACGAGATTACCTAAAACCGCAATTTTCCGGACGATCATGACCCGAATTTCGCTACAAACAATTAAACTGAAGAGAAATAGTAACCAAAAACAACAATAGACCGAAGGGGAGGGGGATCTTCCTGTTAAATTGCAGATCGAGCCTTGTAATACTCATGCATAGCGCAGCTGCGATCAGTGGTAGGTGCAGGGTTCCGATATAGAAATCACAGAGTCTATAGGTCACGGCAGAAAGTACAAACAATATAATCCTGCAATACCTCACTATTTAAAGCACAGATGATTGCAGACCACTTTGTCAAATGGCCTTCGTCAGTTGTATGTATCTTCCTGATAAATGGTTGCTGATGTGGGTAAGACGAAAGGGTGATCGATCCAGATAGTGGGCGTCAATCGAGCGAATGAGACGTGAGCTAATTACTAAAAACCGCAATAGACTGCGGTTGGGGTCAATGTACAACAATCGCGCTCAATGCGTTGCAACGCATCGTGCATAAGTCATGCATGTGCTACACGCTAGGGTGGACTCGATGGGTAGCAATGTAGACAACTTTTATTTTTTTTTAGTTTCGATTTTAATTTTTTTTTGGTTTGCATGCTCGTTGCCAGTGAAGCTTGAACTCGCGTCGGATCTCCTCACAACTTTTCAACAATTGTTTTTAACGATTTTTTTTGCGGGTGCGAGATGATGGCGATCATGATGGCGCGTGTGCGTGACCTTCAAAATGCACTAAGCACATATGCTGCACGGACATCTCCCTCATGCAATGAGCCAGCAGGCCTCAACCAATTGCAGTCTTTACAATAGAGGGTCACACCACACGTGACTAGGTGCGATTTACCAGCTCCACTCAAAAGGATTTGCAGAAGACGCTACTGGCCAGAAGGCGTAAGAAGACGTTGGCAGACTTTGACCTCGAACCAAGGAGAGTCTAACCCGGTTCTTTTTCCTTCGTGTCGATATGGTCAACGATGTCCTTCAGGTCTCCCCAGGCGTATCATTGGCGACCTCTTCAGATAGCAGAACCGCCGTGCCGCCACCGGTACAACCAACGTCAAAGTTCAGTGCAGAGAACCAATTCAGTACGGATTCAGAAAGCCGCAAAAGCAGCAACGGCGTTGAAGAAGGGTCTCGCCTAATTAATCAAGAACAGCGCTCTGACATGGCAAGCACCAATAAACCACTGCTACCGACCGAGCCAGAGAGGGAGCATCCGACACCGGCTTCCCAACGTCAATCTTTGGTTTCTTCCGAGGAGCACCGGGGTCGCCGGGAGAATGATTTGCAGGAAATTGGAGGCCTGACGGATAGCCGTCAAAGCCGATCGCCAATGCAAACCACAAAAGTTGTTACCGAATCGCAGCAAGCGTCGCCTTCGGCTTCAACACCACACCCCGAGCCAGCGGCTACTACCGCATCACCCAACTCCGCGCACAATGCCGAAGCACCTCCGGCAACTGCCTCCCAGGACTCCATGTCATCGGGTCCAATGTCGCGGTTGTTGCCACAGTATATCTCTAATCAGGTACCTGAACACGCCTCTGGCATTCAGGCGCTTAGCAAGGAATCGAGTTCGGTAGTTGCCCAGGCAGATCAGCCGAGGTCTCAAGTAACAAATCAAGCAAGTGGTGTATCCACGCCAGCCCGAAATTCGGCTGACGCTGATTCGTCAAGTGAGGAGCGTGGTTCACCATTACGGCACAGCGACGACCGGCCTGAAACTCTCAGGGACAAGCCCTCAAATAGCCAGGAAGCTCCTGGCCAGTCTGATTCGAGTAACGTAACACCAATGCAGGCTGGACCGGTGCCGATATCTCAGCATCAGGCACCAGAAAGTCAGGCATCGGCAGACCAGACACAGAGGGCACCCGATCAAGATAATGATGCTTCGGACGTCAGGCAATCTTACCAAGGACCACGAAAGGAAACATCCCAACAGCCTCCTCGTGCTCAGCCCACTCTATCCTCGGCCAACCCGTCAGGTGAGAAACACATAGAGCCATCAGCGCCAAGTCAAACACAGACTCAGACTCAGACCGTAGCTCAACCCCACAACTCTGCAGAGCAAGTCGATCAAAAGAACCCTATGGTTCGCCGTACCATGCTGATTGCCCCCGCCCCCGCACCACTTTCACGGAATTCAGCACACTCGCCGGGCCTCATATCGACTTCGTTTGTTACGGAGACACCATCACCAGCCCCAGAGTCGCAAAGACGTCTCTCAGGCGAAACTCAAGAGTGTAGTAACTGCAAGACAACCAAAACACCGCTATGGCGCAGGGGGCCTAATGGACAGAACCTATGCAACGCCTGTGGGCTTTATGTGAAAGCTCGCAATATCAACCGTCCTGTCACGCTGAAGCGATCACCTGTGACGCGTTCGGTTCCCTTGCAGATGGGCTCGTGCCCGGGTGACGGCCGGTGCAATGGCACAGGCGGTTCAGAATCGTGTCCACAGTGCCCTTCGTTCAACAACAACCGGCTTCTGCAGGATCAGCAGACCCACAATAGTTCCACGGTAAATATGGTGTCGTGTCAGAACTGCGGCACAGTCACCACACCATTATGGCGACGCGATGCTCAGGGACATATTATCTGTAACGCGTGTGGACTGTACAATCGCATTCATAAGGACTCCCGTCCCTCTGATATGCGTGCAAGCGTAATTAAGCGGCGTCGACGCAACACAAATAGTTCATCGGACTCCTCCGCTGAACGCCGACGAGCCGTTGCCCCCCACGGGTCACAATCACCGAGTGATAATTCCACACACAAACTGTCGCAGCCTCCATCGCCGAGCCCAAGTATACATCATTCACATACATCGCCACACCCGGATCAGTTGTGCTGCACACACATGAGCCCTGCTTTGCAAGGAACCCAACAGTATGCCGCTCCTGTATATGGCTCTCAGGTTCCCCAAGGAGTCCCTGGCGCACCAGCGCCTGCGCCGCCGCAACATCCAGAAGCACAAAAGACATCCGATGTTCCATATTCTCTGCTTCCCATGAATCAAGGCGGGCATATGGGCTTATCAGTGATGCTTCCACCGCCACCGCAGGCCTATGTGGGACACTCTTGGCCTCTGCAACCGCAAATGGGTGCGCATTATCCCTACCCACATGGCATTGGATTACCTGGACACGCACCTCCAGGTCTGCCGTTGCAACCCCAAGCTGGAGGCCACGGCGGATGGCCACAACCAATTCCGCAGCAGCCACATCAGGAAGCTGGTATCGTGCAACAATCCAAGTCGCCACAAGAAACGCCTCAAGTGACTCCAGTGCCAAATCAAACCCATTCTCCGCAATTTTCTCCTTACCAACAGGCGCAGTTTCCCCAGGGCCAAAGTCAAAAGCAGACCAGAGTCCCAGACCAGCATCCTGAAACAAGACCAAAACAGTCTGCACAGGCTTCCGATGCCTCTCCTTTACCGGAAGAGTTATCGGATCAAAAGGATAAATCCACCAAGGTGCCTAAATCCCAGTCCACAAGCCAAACTAAGGCAACTATGGACAAGTCCGATGCTGTTGTTACAATGCTAAACAGGCGGCGACCTAGCGACGCCGACACAAATGAGTCTCCATTGTCTGTTCTGCATTACCTCCAGGGTGCATCCAAGGACACCATCAACGAGTACCTATTGGCAGCCCAAAGGCAGCTGAACGATAAGGTCAGCCAGCTTCAGCGACAGCTTGGCCGGGCCGAGTTCCAGCTTAAAGAGTGCGAAGACGCACTAGAAAAAATTAACCAGGATGGGCGAGTTTGATCTCTTACATCGCTGAATTTTGTAAATAGATTTTATCATCATATACGTGAATCTCTGTACTTACATGTAATGGTCATAGCTAATGTCAGTACTCCTCTGGTACAATCTTCCGACAAATCGAAGCTTCAATCAATTATAAATAAATAATAAGGGAGGCTAAATCTAGTCTCGAAATAGTGCTACAATAAATAATTGTGGCGCAGAAACCATCCAGGGCTTCGGCACCGTCTTCATGCCACCTCTGTCTAGGCGCCGTGATACAATACAGACCTGTTTCAACCCACGCAAACGGTAACCACCAGGGTTCAAAGTAGCTTCGCGATTATTAGCGAGCAGGCCAAGCCATGAGCCATGGTCTTGGACAAATGCTTGAGAAGGACTACTGCTTGCGAGGCATGAACACTGAAGATACACGTTTCCGCTTGGCTGCGAGGACCGCGGAAGCGGGCGTCGGGCGCTTCGTTGGAGATGCGCTGCGCGCGGGGCCCAGCGGTGGCGGAGATGCTGCTGGCGTTGGAAAATCCACAGAGGGCGGAGAGCCAGCTGGAGATGTGGGGGGCGATCCGGCCCATGCGGTGGCACCGCCGCTGAATGAATCTTTTTTCACGAACGTCTGAGGCCGCTGCGGTCTTCTCAACTGCGAGCTAGTATGCATTCGCTTTGCAACGCTCTGCATGCCGCGTGAACGGAAAGGAATGTTGTTTGACCCCGGCTGGCGAGCCTGTACTGGCGCTTCGCTCAGCGCTACAATTGAGGTGGCCCTCTTGTGCTCATTGTATTGTTCTTGCTTGAGCTTTAGGCGCTCACGGGCCGCACCGAGCTGAGCCTCCTTGTCGCGGCAGTACGCAAAATAAGCATCACGGAAGTGCCGCTTGGGAAGTTTACGGTCCTTGAACCCGCGCGCAATGTGCTCACTCCATAACTCGTCGTCTTTTTCATAAATATGCGGGCATTGGGTTTCGATGGCCACCAGCTGGTCTACGGAGAGTTTGGCCAGTAACGGCTTCACGACGTGGTACGGGGTATTTCCGACATCCACTATCTGATTTGCGTGTTTGATGCATTGCAAGAGGGCCAGCTCCCGCAGACTTGGAGGCGGTTTATCGCTCATGGTTCCTGGAAGTTTTTAGTCTTCCGTGTTTCTTCGACCAAATGAATTGTGCAATTGTGAATAATCAGTGCGCCAAATGAGAGTTTAAATGACAGGCTGCTCTCTCCCTTGCCGTATGTGTCGTGCTGCTGCAAACACTTTCTTTGATTCGGCGCCAACCTCGTCCGGCTTATATTTATATTATAAGTTTGTGTCCGTGTCCAGTGACACCCCAGTACCGGATAGGAGGCACAGAAAAAGGCACATGCATCCCCAGCGCGTCACGTGCTGCGCGGGTAAAGAGCTATGGGGTAAGGGACAGCACTACTTTTTCCCCAAGCAACGATCAACGTGGTTGGTGTTGACATTTGCTGCGCTGCAGCCATCGGCCAAGCCTTTGTGGGGTAGGGGCCGGCATCAAGGACAATGGAAATATATTAAACTGAATATTACTCGAGTCTCAACTGTGTTCTCCGCAGTCTCGCGAGTGCATCAGCTACTTGGGCCCAGGATCCGGGATTAGCGGCACTCGTGAGTATTAGCTATGCTACAATAATGATAAGTAGAGGAGTGCTGATTTCTTCTTGGAAAAAAAATCAGGCTAAATTGAGTCCTCCTTCTGTTAGCTGTCTCGTGGTGGCTGAACTGAAGCCTCTCCTTCTGAAGCGCCACTGTACTTGATAGGACGAGCGGTGCCCACTCTCTACTAACACGGGGAGTTCCACTAGTATCAATTGTGGCGCTATATGGCGAGCTGCTTAGGCGAGCTGAGAGAGAAGCAGTGTCCATAAAGTAAGCACTAACCCGGTATCAGACACATTCTACTTACAAACAAACCAGTGGGGAGTGCTTATATGCCACAATCGTATTCCAAGTCAATGATGCTCGCAAAAATCTGATTAAATAGTTGTTAAATAAGTGTGGTATAACAGCGGTAACTAAACGATTTGGAATTCGGATCAGCACTTAGTCGCCGTGAGCATTATTGATGGGCAACAATGCGTATGTCGGTGAGCCCGTCCACGTTCTCCAGCTTCATGCCTTTTTCATTCGACAAGTGCAATAAGCTGATAAAATACATGGCAGGGCTCAGATCTGCACGTTGCTGCTCCGAATATTGCGGCTGTGTCTCATGAATTACATTGAGGAGGGTGGTGGCAGAGCTACCACTGGCTGCTTCCGTCTCGTTGCTAATGGCTTGCCAGACATTGTCCTTTAGCTTTCGCACATCCACATGTTTGGCCACACGCGCGTAGTTCAGTTGATGCCGCTGTGATCCATACAGTTGCGTTGGCTGAGACTGCGAAAACATTGCTGATGCCGTCTGTGGCCGCTGGTCACCGAATGTGGGCACAGGATCAACATCATCCCAGTCCCCATAGAAAAAGCCATCTTGGTTATTATTATCAAGGACGTTACTGCCATTCATGTCGCCTCCACCAGCAGTATTACTCTCATCCGCGATGGTGGCATCGCGAGTACTGATATCTCCCACGCTCCAAGCCTCGCGCATAAATGCAGGCGCGACACCGGTATGAGGTCGCAGAGATAGGTTGATCAGTTGAGCCGTCGTTACGCGCATATCCACTGGAAGCAGATGCTTGTTCGTTTCATCAAACTGTCGCGACGAGAGGTATATAGCGCTCTTTCCCGGTGAAAACAGCTCGGAAACATCAACTTCACTTTCCTGCGTGAAGTCTATGATGGTAGGTGCCTTGGCAATGCCCTTTCGGGACGTTGATGGTGCATTAGAAGCTTGCTGCGGAGCATTACTGGAAGCACCAGGCAAGTCGACCGCATCGCGTGCTCGTAACCTTCTAATTTTCCAGAACGAAGGACCAGCCCAATTGCTCTGCTGGGCATCAACCTTCCGTAGGAACCCAACATCTAGCCAGTTACCATCAGGGGGAGGACGAATGCTAACAATGCTAGTCTCAGCTACTGGCGAGCCCGCAGCCTCGTCGCCGTTCTCTAGCTGATCATCCCAGTCCATGCCATCATCGGCCACATCAAATCCCAGACCTAGCTCTGGTGCTGGCTCGAATACTGCTGGGGTGGACTGAGCGTCGTCCTGTTGCACGGGGCTGGCGTTGTCCTCTTGGCCAGCATAGATTGATGTGTCACTAGGGTCGTTCATCTCCCATGCTTGCATACTACGAACCAACGCTTCTGTGCCCTCCTCGGGATTGTTCACTGCAGCAGCGATCCCGTCTACATTGGGGACGGCTTCTGTCGCAGCCCAGTCAATATTGGCAAAATAGGCGACATTGAAGTGAGCTATATCAGCACGCCTTGTGGACAAATCTGAGTCTGCCATATCAAACTCACGGCTACGAGGTCGGGGTTCCGATGAGTCGGTACTAGCAGGCCTCTGACTCTCGTCTGTATCGATAGATTCCTCCTCATCCATTTCTGCTATAGAAGAGAGCTTCCTACCACTATTCTCAAGTTCAATGGACGGAGCTGTAGAAAGTGTAGCACCCAGTTGTCGGTCTGGCGCCTCGGCCGCCTCGGCATCGAGAAGGAGACGTCCTGTTTGGTCAGGCTTCAGAGAGTACTGTAACAAGGCGCCAGCACCGCGTTTGTCAAAATCAGCCGACATTTTGCGCAGCAGCGGGTCAATGGTAGTTGCAAGCTCGTTCGTGTCGATCTCGAGCTTCACGCTGGGGACCAGGAACGCGTCGGCACCACCGGGCATGCGCCGTCGCTCTTTGCGTCGGCGCCGTGCCCTCTTTTCATCACTGTCCTCGCCATCAGAGTCATCCTCGCTGGCGACGTCCGCGTAGGTGGCCGCGTCAGCGCCCTTCTTCTCAGTGACGCCGACAAGTAGCTTCGAAGTGTCGTCCTTGACACTAGCAATCCGGTTTTTGTACACGGTAAGACAGCCGCCGAGCGTGTGAGTGGCCTCCTGGAACGAGGCGCCCCGCACCATGCTGTGGAAGCAGTCAATGAGCTGGATCGTGAAGGCGTTGTTGGCCTTGACGCGCTTGAGCCGGACCATTTTCATCCACTCCTGGAAGTCGCCGAGAGACACCGGAGAACTGGCCGCTGCACCGCCGCTGTCACCAACTACGAATCTGCCGGAGAACCGGCGGCGCGACGAGCCCGACACTGGCGTTGACACGGGCGACTCGTTGACACGCCGCGCGACGTCGGCGAGCGACTCCCGCTGGCGCGACGAGCCGCGCTGACGGCGCAGCGACCGTTCAAGAGCATCATCGCTATTCAGCGGTGTCTGCGGAGGGTTCGACACGCGCCTACTCATTGGTAATGGCGCTCTGCTCGCAACCAAACTTGCTTCTGCCGGTTTGTTTTGATTCACGCGCTGATTTAGGGTAGGGCACTGCCCTGGCGATACCACGCCCGTTGCCACGCGGAACCACCTGAGCGCTGCGCGTAAGCGTGTGGGGAGGGGAGCGGAGCGGTAAAACGAGCATTGATCCCAGTAAAACCTAGGACCGATGACATATCGAGGCTTGACCGAACTTAAAGGGTTCCGGCCCCAGTCGAGACAAAGGATCCCACGAGGCAACCCATATAACACCCAACGCGTGCCACTGCACTTACATTGCCATAACTATATAGCAGGACAATTGGCTAGTTCTATTAATTGTTCCTGACTTGCTCGGACGTGTGCGGTTCTTAGCAGGCCATTTGGGTAACAACAGCATTATATATATATGTTTCGAGCTTAGGCAATTTGAATTACCGTTTATTCACCTGCATGCCAAATTCCTCAAGCATTGCGTGTTCCCTTTATTTGAACCTTGGTCTCCCGTGCGTTGGAGGCACGCTGGACAGGCGACCAGGCCCGTCTTCGTCTCCTCCGCACCCCCAGCCCTACTCGATGACGCAATGAAAGGGGCGGGTAAACGATAACGCCTGTTTAGCGGAGAGGCCGATGCTTGTGGAAACAATGCGCAGTGTTGCTGGATACCTGGCACCACAATTTTTCCTCACGACTCCTCTGGAGCAGGAACTCATTGACACGGATGCAGAAACCAACCTCTTCCAACGCTACGGCGTAGATGAGACAGTCCAAACAAGAGCGGGGCCGGTGACTGTCCATACAGTGCAGGCGCCCCAGCCGGATGCCAAGCGCATTGTACCGCTGCCGGCCATTGTTCTTGTCCACGGACTGGGCGGGCAGATTTCAAGCTTCAGAAACCTGGGCGAGGACGTGAACCGGCTATCTAGCATCGTCATCATCGACCTGCCTGGCCATGGCAAGAGCCCGGACCCGGAGAGCTGGGATGCGGTGTCTCCCGAAGTCTCTGTTGAAATCATCGAGCATATCACTCGCAAGGTGTGTGGTGACGCGCCCATAGTCTTGATCGGCCATTCCTACGGCTGCTGCCATGTGCTCCGGGCTGCCACCAAGCTGAAGGAGCAATGCAAGGCGGTCGTCGCCATTACACCTCCATTCAGACCCGACTTATGGACGTATCAGCGGCTCATTTCCCGTTATTTTCCTGTGCTAGCCTTCGACCTTGGCTTCCGCAGCATGGACCGGAAGGGCGAGCTCCACAGCCCATCAGTGAACCGATCAGTTGCTAAGTCTGCTGGTGACAGAGTGCGCCGACAACAGCTCCAGATAAACCTCCAGTCACGTTCGGCAACCGTTCTCCAGACGATCAGTCGTGCCAAGTTTTACGATCCAGCCAAGGAGGAAAAGCCCGAATGTAACATCCTTGTTATTGGCGCCAGTGAGGATCAGATCTGCCCCATACAGCAGGCCCGCGACCTGAATACAGCGCTTGAACCCCATGCCAAGTTTGCGGAGATCCCTCAAGCAGGCCACTCAGTGATGTTCGAGCAGCCAGAGATAACCAGCGGCGTCATAAGCCACTTTTTGCAAGGATACGTTGACGAGAGGCTCAGTATGACCTGGCGCCTACAGTACCTTTCATCGCGCGAAGACAAATGGTCACTGAAGAATGAGAAGAAATGGCTCCAGACGGAGCCCGTGGGAAATCCTGTGGACAACAGCGCCATCTGCGGCATGAAGGTACTACGCGAAAACGATCCTATACACGGACCTTTTGCTTTCGAAAAGAGCCACCCGAAGGTCAAGGTAGTTATCGATATTTCGCGCGAAACCCCTCCTTATGACCCGGGAAGTTTCGAGCACATCAAGTATATCAAATTCCCCACTGTCTCGAAAATCCCGCCTCAGAAACTCGAGGTTTCGAAGTTCATCGAGCTGGTTAACTCGATCAAGCCTACCCTAAAAGAGGGTGAGTTTATAGCAGTTCACTGCCATTACGGGTTTAATCGCACGGGATTTTTCATATGTAGCTATCTCATTGAGGAGCTGGGGTATAATGTGAGTGAAGCCGTAGCTGCTTATGCTAAGTCTCGGCCGCCAGGAATCAAACACTCGCACTTCATCGACGAGCTGCATTTGCGTTACAGCATGCAATAGCTGCTCTGCATCAGATTATATACGATTTATTATTAGAGATACTGAACATTAATTGAGCACTCGGACAGATTCAAATATCTGAGAAATGAACCACCGTGCGATGGGCAGCAAGGGCGGTGACGAACCACCGAGACACCCAAACCGCCTTGGTATCGAACCACCCTGACAAAAAACCACCAGAACATTATAAAAGCCGCCCAAATCTCTCCCTACCAGTTATACAAAGACGCAATACATATTACTAGCAATGACAGAATCCCACGCAGTATCAATGGCGAGGTTTCTAGTACTTGAGGCCTCTCGTATACTATCTCAAACACCTTGCTCACTACATTCTGTTGCTGTTGATGCAGTTGAAAAAGGAGTGACCACCACCATAGATGAAGCAATCGTAGCTATCCGAGCATTGAGTCGAATGTTTGTGTACGCAGTTGTTCTCGAGCGGGAGGGCCGGATGGGCCACTTTCTAGTGTACTACCAGGTTGAGCCGCTCGCCATATTTGCTAACATAAAGTTAGACTCTACAAAGGTCACACTGACTGAGTTCACTACCACGAACTTGGTTAAAGCCAACACAGCGTTAGAGTCTCTCTTCACGCAGATCAGAGTCATGACGGCTGCGCCGACTGCCCTTGAGCGTCTGCGCATCCAACATATTTTGCAGCAATGTCCTGAGGCCCCTTTGACGGACATTTGTGGTTCCGAGTCGCATTTGAAATGTATTGCCGAGGGAAAGTCCGCTTGTAACAACAAAATACACTTTGAACGAGTTGTACATGCACACACCGATCCATCTCTCGGCGACTGTTCGTATCTAGACACATGTTTCAAATGGCGACAGTGTAAATTTGTGCACTACAAAGTGGTATACCCTGAAAACTTCACACCTCATAGTAGAGCGAAGCAGTCACCGCAAAACGCACCGCAGTTCATAAATGCTGATTTGCTGCATTTGGATCTAACTGCACTTGGTAACGATTATGCTGCTATGATTATCGACCCGCCCTGGGAGATCCACACGAATCCTGGTAGCAGTAATGGATGTACTGACGAAAAACTCTTAGGGCTTAACGTAGGTGCCTTACAGACGTCGGGTCTAGTATTTCTGTGGGTAACTGGTCGGGTTTTGGACTTAGGCCGACAGTGCCTAACAAAATGGGGGTACACTCACGTTGAGGAGCTGATTTGGCTGAAGACCAACCAATTGGGTCGTACGATTTGCACGGGCCGCACGGGACATTGGCTGAACCATACAAAAGAACATGTGCTTGTCGGCACTAAAAACGCCGCTCTCAATATTCCCCGTGCGTTGGACGTAGACGTGCTTGTATCTTCGGCATTGGGCCGGTCCCAAAAGCCGGACGAGCTGTACGCCATGATAGACCGACTTGTTGGTCCAGACGCGAAGAAAATTGAGCTTTTCGGCCGAAAAACAAATGTTCGACCGGGATGGCTAACAATTGGTAACGAAATGGGCCACACGCATGTCCACGACCCAAAGCTTAAGGAGCAACTGAGGTTGCCTTAAGCGTTATATTATTAGAACTGGAATCCTCTCCCCATTCTCTTTTTATGTATGTATGCATTTCTCGTATGATATTACTTCTTACTTTGTATACGTGGACGCGATCGCCATGCTCATCGGAAAGTACTACCTAATCGGAGAAGTCGTGAGTCCAACTCGTTGTTGAAGCTGTGCTTATGTCCATGAGACTCGGTGACCCGGAAAGTAAAGGGTCATGTTTGACTATCGAGAATGATATATCCAGTCCAGGCATCACCAACCCGCGAGTTTCCCAATCGGTGAACCTTCGGGTGAACGGCGACCAAACGCGACTCGATATACCATGTCCATCCAAGTTACAAAGTGATTGTTTGATTATTTGGAAGTCATGGTTTTGCTCACTTTTACTTTCAAGCTCTTCAACAATCTTCTGAATGAGTTGCTCGTTTTCCCTCGAAGAAGCCATGATGGCAAAAAGGACACGGGTCAGCTTTGCCACATCAGTATCAGCTTCAGTAGCTCTGCGCTTCCACAACGATTTTTCTGCAACTTCTGAGCGCAGCATTTGAAAAAGACGTACTTTCAAATGCGCAGCAGAACAATTAGTGTCATCTAAGCGCGCTTCTCTGGCTGCTGATATATACGCAAGATTTCCGAGCATACAATAAGAGACCCAAGGTACAGCATATTCACGAGGAAGTTGTTCTGGTCTTTTCAGAAATGATATACCTCGGTACTGCGTTCCCAATGGAACACCTATAGGCTTCGCATCAGCATAATACTGTAGAATAGAAACCGGCATTCACTTAATGTTTTCTTTGTAACCTACTACGCTAAGTAACGACTTTATCTCCCCTTTTCTATTCTTTCAAAATTTCCCTAGCAGGAAAGTGATCTTATTCGGCACCGCTAGACACGCAACGGAGCTTATGCAACGCCACCAGAGAAGGAAAGAAAATCCTGGTTATAAGAGGTTACCCGGCCAAATAGGGCCACAAGAAAGTAAAACCCAAAGGCCTTATATGAGAAAAAAACGCGAGTCTTATGACACTATGACACTGACAGTGGCACATGCTCAACAACAAATGGCTTGATTCAAGAGTCATCATTGAAACACTCTAGAAGAGTCAAGCTCACATACAGATAAACGGATCATATGTACCTAAGTGTAGAAAATAATGTGCAGAAAAAGTAAGCGTCCAGTTTACATCTCTGGAGCGATGTAGAGAAAGACCAAGCCTTTATGGAGGGTGAATGATTAGACGTATCGTGTAACAATAATCAGGATTTAGCAGTACAACGCGAAAACCTGATCTAGAACGCGTGCCTTGTGCAACTCGAAACAAGATGCCGCCGCGAATTAAAATCCGGGCTCCAAAGCGGGATAGGCCAGTGGACCTCAATGACTTATGGAACAATGTTTTAGAGCCCGCAGTGCACCAGATATATACGCAAGAAGGCGATAACTATGGCGGCAAACCAATGCTCTCGTACCAGACATTGTATGATGCTAGCTACCGGCTGGTTGTACAGGGCCATGGCAAGGAGCTGTACGCGGCATTTGTCGAGAAAACGCATAAATATCTTCAGACATTGCCACATTTGGCAACAACCACGAGCGACGATGCTATGCTGGACACGGTGAGTCGCATGTGGCAGGATTTCCAGGTGAGTCTGCGACTGGTGGGTGACATTTTCGTGTATCTAAACCGATCGTACTGTAATGAATCGGGTATTCCGCCCACTGACCAAGTGGGAAAGCAGCTGTTTAGAGACGATGTTGTTGACAGTATTATGAAAAAGCTATTCCAACAGCTCCTCGGGCAAATAAGCGCGGAGCGAAACAACCAGATGGTCAATTCGCAACTTCTGAAAAGTGTCATAGATATGCTGAAGAACCTGACAGATGGCAATGGCGAGAACAGCGCGTCTCTGTTTGACACGAGGTTCAGACCCAGGCTCATTAGCAGTACCATCAAGGAGTACGAGTCCGCCATAGCACGCACATCGTCGGAACCTGCATTAGAGAGGTTACACCAAATTGATCGCTGGCTGAACAGTGAAAGCAAACGTGGAGCACTGTATTTACCGGCAGATACCACGGCCGAGCTCCTGGGGGTGCTAGAGAAAGACGTTATTGCGTTGGTGCTGCCTCAAGTGTTCGAAACGCCAGATACAGGTGTATCTTTATGGATTTCTTTAGTAAACAGAGAAGCCTTTAGACTGGCTTCCAACCTCGAAGTGCGATGCCATGCGGATTCCCTGATCTCGTTAGTGGCCAATGAGCTTGGCAAAGAGCAGCAGGCGATCAACTCATTTAAAGACTCCGCAGTTGAATGGGTTGAGTCGACCATATCTCTGCGTGAAAAGTATCACAGTCTGTCTGTGGCTATTGAGCGGGACTCATGGCAGGTATTTGAGACCCAACACAATCGTGAACTGAGCCAGTGCTCTAAAGCATCGGAGTTCTTGGCTAATTATTTGGACGAGCATTTGAAGAAGACCGGGTCTCTTCCTGCTGAGCAAGTTGAGCCAGCCCTTGAAAAAGCCATTACTTTGTTCAAGGCAATAAACGACCGTGATGAATTTGGCGTTGTGTACCAGAGGCTACTCGCTCGTCGTCTCCTCAATAACAACTCCTGTAGTCGCGAGTACGAACTCAGCTGGCTGCTCAAGCTTCGACAAGAGGGATACCCAGATCTATTCAAGTTCGAGAAGATGATGCGAGACATGGATGAATCTCGAGAGCTGCTACACGGGCAAAAGCATATTAGTCCTGATATTATACAGACAAACGTCAACGTGTTGAGCTCCAATGTATGGCCACGAAGCATGCAGGCTCAATCAGACTATCCAGTATTGCTTCCTGAACCCATAGCTCAGGCCAAGGAGCAATTTGAGGAGTTTTACGCTGACATCAATCAAAAGAAAACAAAGCGCAAGCTTAAGTGGAACCTAAGCATGAGCAATGCCGACGTCAAGATTCGGGTCGGCGACAAGACATATCTTGCCTCGGTGCCTATCCTATGCATGAGCATTCTTAACCTGTTTGGAGGCGATGAGACCTACACGGCAGCTGAGCTCACGCAGAAAACAGGGATTCCACTTGGTGGCGAACTGGAACGGCACCTACAGTCGTTGTCCCTGGCGCCTGGTTCCAAGCTACTCAAAAAGACGCCACCTGCTAAGGAAGTCTTACCCACAGATACCTTCACATTCAACACAGAGTTCACCTCGCCCAAAACGCGGATCAAGGTCCGCACGGTATCGGCAAAATCGACAGGTGGTGGAATGACCGAGAAGGAGGACGAACTGCTAAGCCAAGAGCGGCGTCAAAAGGCTGGCGCAGCTCTCATGCGAGTAATGAAGGCGCGGGGCGAGCTTGGATATGCTGCTCTGGTCCAGCAGGTGGCCCACATTCTACAGCGACACTTCAAGGCCTCGCCCGTGGTGATAAAAAAAGCGTTACAAGACCTGCTGGACAAGGGCTATCTCGAACGCAGTGACACAGACAAGGACGTGTTCCGATACATAGCCTAGATAGATCTGAGTGTAGAAGGTTTGTAAATTATGAGACAGTAGACACTTAAAGTTATAGAAGCAAAGGTCGGCTCTTTAAAAGGGGAAGGCCGCCCGGCCTTCCCACGCTTAAAGGGCCGCCCAAAGGGCGTGAAATCAAAAATTACGAAGCCACCGCTGCACAAAGGCAGCGAGCAACCGAGCCCGGCGCGGTGCAATGCCTAGGACATCGGTCGACCACATGGACTTCTTGATCTCCAGTGGAACTTCGAGGTAAGTAATGGAGAAAAAAGAAGTGGATCACGATCCGTAATGTTTATATACCGCGGCACCTTCCACGAGAGGCTCCGCGATACGCAGCAACAACACGTGATACATAATTTCTAGCTGTATCGCGGCGAATTTCCGGAGAAAAGAAGTGCGCGGGGGAGGAGCTGTTGGTGCTTGTTAGGCTGAGATCAACCTCCAGGAACTGGCAGGTACCAAGCCGGCCACCAAAATGAAATATGTTCCGCCATCCAATTTTTCACCTGTTGAGCGGCGGCTGTACCGCAGTGCAGAGCCGCTTCCTATCAGCTTCCCGTTCTTGAAGCTGCTTGGGATCGAGACGATCATCTGGCTCGCGGTTGAGGATCCCAGTGATGCGCTGCTAGACTTCGTCGACGACAATGACATTAATTTTGTGCATCTTGGACTCCTCACGAAGGGATCAAAGCCATGGGACCCATTAAGCACGGCGGCGATAAACCAGGCCCTGGAAAGAATACTCAGTCTCGACCAGTATCCACTACTCATATGTTGCGGAATGGGTCGCCACCGCACGGGAACTGTTGTTGGATGTCTTCGCAAGCTCCAGGGTTGGTCGTTTGCCAGTCTTGTGGACGAGTACCAGCGGTTCGCTGGGCTCAGTGGAGAGCGGTCGAGCGTTGAGCTCACGATTGAGAACTTTGACCTTGGTCCTATCATAGAAGTAGTCAAAATGAAGCGAGAAACACACAGCCCGATACCTCCGTGGTTCAATTGGCGGTTGGATAATCTAGTTTGGCCTTCATAGCATTTACTTCGACGATGGCGGCAACGCTCCGGCGCTAAAGCCTTCAAATTGCTGCACGAGTTCAGCCAATGTTTGAGAATTCCCGGTCTTTATCTCCCCTAGAATCACACCAACATCTACTACAACAACAAGGCGTGCTACTATATGCCTTGATATGTAGGATGCTACCTGTAGGTACATACATCGGCCCTTCGTCCAATGAATTTTAAGGACATGAAATATTGTAAACTAATAGATTATACCGTCACCTCGAAGGCCACAGAGGGCAGCTCCAGTGCTTCAAATGCCACTCGGCTTTCAATACCCATGCCATGCAAAAACCCCCTGATGATCCCGGCTGGGAACCACAAGTAGGGGGCTGCCATGGCTGCCGTTTCCTCGGGACTTCGATCTGTGCTCATGCGCTGGCACATAGCAAACTTGTGATCGATTAAAACATAGGTGTTGCGATGGTTCGTTTTGAGGTTATCTACCTGCTTGTGGAAGAGCAGGATCCACAGGTCCTTGCACACAAATTTTAGAATGTCGAGTTGTGTCTCCAAAAAGTGCGTCTCGTCGCGCATTGCGACGTGGGCGAGGCCCGCGCCGACGCGAAACCCATGCCTCTCAATGCGGAACTGTGTCTCAGCATCAACGTTGTCGCCCAGGCCCAGCTCCTTGGTTACCTCACGACATAGAGGAACTGCCTCTATCCACAGGTACTCCAGGGACGACGACGACACTGACATCGCCCTGTGACCTTTCTTTTCTGGCTGCGTGGTTGGAGCTGCTGCTCGTAGCCTTCGGTGTCAGAGAGAACCCAACACGTGATTTATGGACAATCACATATATGAGTTCTATAGACATTCCTTAACCCCTTTGAGTCGAGAAATGCGTTCCTAAACTTGCTGTAACCAAAGCCTCACTGCCATAGCTTGCTCTAGCTGACACAAAATCCACAGTTGTTGCATTACCAATTAGCAGCTACTTCCGCCTTTTCCGTAAAATGGTAATGTGGTTAACGGATAACTTCAAGTTGAGTGGAATAGCAATATATGATGGATTTTATACTAAATTTCTGATAGCGCTGAAGATTTCAACTGTTGATTTTACTCCGCAAAGAACTAAATCATTCCGAACCAACGTTGTTTGCATTACGATATAACAGCTTGAGCATGGACATTGCATGCTGCCGTCTAACAGCGCTAAATGTCCATCAACGATAGAAACATCACCGTATTTTAGAAGGTCCCAGTGAATAATTGAAGTCCTCAACCCAGTACGCCGACAGTGTCTACGTCATTGACAAGATAAAGCTTCCAATCCACAATACACTTTTTAAACCGACAAGTTTACAAGCAGTTCTAAAGGTACCCAACCGGTTTGCTATTAAAATGCCCACCTTTCATTCATGAGTTACGCAGTCACATACTTAATATACAACATTGGTAGCAGTTTCTATCCGGTTCTGTTGTTGACACTGAGTACGCTGTAAAAGGCCCAATGCTTGCAAGATAAAATCATTTGCATGCTACATCAAGACAAATAGAAGCAGCACAGCTATTTGATACAGTATAGGATGCAGAATGCAGATCACTGTGGACTTGTGAGTTTTCCAACAAGGTCCCATCAAACTTCAAACCACTCAGGTCTGAACAGCACCCAGAAGAGGAGCACACGAACTTGTGAGAGGTGAAAACCCGAACTACCTAATTTATGTAAAACAAGTCTCGTTGCCATAGCACTCTCACTATGGTTTCAAGCATATAAAGCATAGCAAGTGCGGCTGTATGTGATGCGAAGGACGAAACACTCATTTACGAGCCACAACAGCTCATACTGAACACCATGCGTGAAATGATTCTAAATGCGGCTGGGGTCGACAAATACTACTTAACCACCTGTACGGTGTGTCGCCCGTCTAGGTCTCGACTGTTCTGTGTATCGATGAGGGCTCGCGGAGTGCACGGACTCTGCATGACGTGTGAATGCCGTGCATGGAGTGCATGAAATGGTTGCATGCAGAACCTTCAGCTTGCTTAGAAGATATATAATATGCATGCCGGAATGCCGGAAAGTCCGTGCACGTAGAATATGCTGTCATACCTATCACAATTGTTTGACGCACAAACAAGCAAGCAGCAGATAATTATAGTGTAGTTAAAGCAATTTTTTCCATCAATCAAAGCAGTGCTTGCAGACTATAGTGGGCCTATCGTATCCTGACGAGTGTAACACCTGATCGAGTCAAGGATTTCACGCATAAAGGCGGTTAGGTGAGTACATCTTCAGAGAGGTCGCGCCCTTTTAATTACAAACCTCTGGCATGCTAAGGGTATGTCAAATAGCGCTTACTAGGTTAGCCGTATGGTTTATGCTTGAAAAAACTCAAGCAGGTCTTTCAATGTTATATACCGAGCGAAAGAGCGAAGACGAAACATATACTCATTCTTTGCTGAGAGTCTAGTGATGAAACATGATGCATGTTTCAGGAACCTCTCTCAGCTGGATTTTAGCTAAATTGATCCCGACAGTAGACTATGTTTTAAGCTGCGAGCACTTGCATAATTATGTGCAGCTGTCACATGTTACAGGAGATGCTGTATGCGCTATTCATAGTAAGACATAGACTATCGCCGGTCGCTGCGACGATGCGACCGCGGACTTAGGGCCAGCAAAACAGGCTCCGGCAGCTGTAACTTGGTTGCAGGAAAGTATAGGGTAGTGATTTCGGATCTAAATGTTCAAGGCCTTCCCCAGAAGCATAAACACTTGGCTGAGGAAGGAGTATATAGAGTTAGAGTGTACACGGTTGACCGTAGATCACGTATTGCCTTTCTTTCTGACAACTACGCAAAATAGATATCCTCCGCGTGATACCCGAACTTTTATTGCTCAAGGCAGTGAAAATTGTAAAGAAAGAAACAAAATCCTGATGAGAGTTTACTTCGAATGACGATCATCTCTAGGAAATGCCTAATTGCCCCGACAAGACACTACACGTGACTTAACTCAACCGACTGATATAAGCAAGGAAGCGATGATAAAGAAGATGACTGCTGACGTCCTTTCTGACAATTTTTCATTGCGAAACTCGCAGATCTTGAGCTTACTACTACTCAAGCCTCATATGACAGTAACAAATGCGACCTATATAACTGCAACACAGCGACTACATAGATCAAGTTATTCAACATGTCCCGGTTTTCGTGTGAAGGTGGGGCCCACTGATCACCATTCGCTTCGAGTGGAGGAGACACATGTGTACCTTACATACAAGGGTAGGGCTGGTGCCGAATGCACGTGGCTCCATGTTTGAACGGCTCGAGCGCGGCTAGGGCGGAAATTCAATCTGTGCTGTACCCTGCGTCTCGGTTTGCTGCGCATACTAAGGCTGAAATGTTTGAATATTGACGATGATAGGTTCATTCATCACTAAGCCTTAATTGAATGTTCCGAATATATATTAACACTGTCTTCCTACTCCCTCGAATACATGGACTAAGAAAGCATGTGTCTTTGGAGTATCGGAAGAATTACCTACCTGGTCTCGAATGTGTTGTGCGGATCGTTGGCGCAGTCGGCCACCACAATTGCGACGACCAATTTGATTGACGGGCTTTCATCTGACTTGTGCGGTGCCCCCGATAGCACTATTGAGCACATTGGAATAGTTAAAAACATCCTTATGAACCCGAATGACCACGATTTCATCTCTGCAAATTTCGCTGAGATTGACAATGTGTGCTCCAGTCTTGAGCTACTGCCATGTGTATCAGTAAATCAGGCGGAAACAATTGCCCATGAATTCGAATCTTCTCTCTCACTCGTCTTGAACTCGACCATAAAGCTTAGTGAACACCTTATGACGGAAAACTTAGACGACGAGAGTTCGAAACCAGTAATCTTCCAGATTCTTGCACTTCAGAAATTTCAGGAATCCACAACCTTTCTAGTATCAAAACCAGCTCACAGTTTCCAGTGTAACACACTCGAATCTCTAAATGCTCAAGTTGATCAACTCAACTCTGCTATTGCAATAGTCGAGTCCATCGCTGGAGTCAACTCAATCTCTACTCTAGCAAAGTTTTCAACGAGTAGTTGTATTGATTCATCAAAAGTAAGCACCCTCACTACGGGGCCTCGTGCGACCTCAACAGGAAGATTCCTGAAGAGAGAGGACACGCTCTCTACCCCCTGTATGATGTCAGAAGTAGACAGGGAACCCACATGTGCCCTAAATGATCTTTTATTCCGAAAATGGGAGAGTGATAACCAAGCGAGTCAAAAGGCGTTAAACAAACTTTCCAATCTCGCAAAAAGTTATGATGTTGACATGGTAGACACTCTCTCATCCTCGACAAATACTCTTCTCAGAGCCGTAAAAACGACCCATGACGATTTGAACAACTTTTCCTGCATTTCATCAAGTCTTGCAGAGAGCATGTTCACGGGTGTTACGGAGACCAGTACAAACTTCGCCAACTTTTTGAGAAATCTAAAGAGTTCATTCCTGTTAGAGTTAATCCCTGGAGCATCCGATGCAGTAGAAACTCAAGTCGATAGAGCTACCAAAGCGCTCAGCTCATATAATGTCGATTTCTCATCACTTCTGCGCGGCTTTCCAGAAAATTACGAGTGTTCTAGCACAACAAGCAGTAATAGTGCTATTTCTCAGCTTAACGATGCGATTAGTGCGCTGAACTCTGGCCTCAATATCAATATCACGCCTGTTGCCAAAATTGATGCAGCAAATTGTGGTAAGGCCCCCAAGTTTGTTCCCGGATGGTGCCCATTTACAACGTCAGCAGGACTAGTCTATGAGAACGCTATCCCTTCTAGAGAAGCGTTCAACTATGCCATAAAAGATGCTGCTGTAACAGAAGGACCTAGCGATCTGAGCTTGAAAGCAGGCACGATATCCAGTTCGACACTCTGTTTCTCGACGAAGGTTAACGAGGGCGTTGTATGTACACCAAAAACTGCTCTTTTTGAAGCATGGAGTGCAGCAAACGACCTTATCATCGATGTCCTCAGTGAACTAACCGGCATCATGGACTCACTCGGACTAGGCATCATTGGTGATCTTTTGACACTGGGCACAACACTTGTGAACCACGTCAAGTCAGCTGTACAAGCTTTGGACCAGCTGAATTGTTTGGTGCCTGGCGGAGCAGCAGATGTATTTTCTAGTGTCACTAAAATTATCACCAGTTTCACTGATTTGATTGGCGACCTTGAAAAGAACGTCGCGAGACTGACATTGATACCGGGTTTGTCTAGTGTGGTTGAAACAGTTATAGACAACGCAGTTGGCGCTATAAACTCGTATATTGAGACGTTCTCCTCATTTCTACAAGAGTTTTTAGGGAACTACCCCTGTTCTCTGATAACGGATTTCAATGTCACAATAAACATACTCAATGAAAAGCTTGACAACATGAATTCTGCTCTCGGTACAACAATAACATTTATTGCTACTACCAAGGTGACAAATTGCCGCAATCCGACGGAAACAATCACGAGTTACTGTGCAGTTGCAACACCGAGTTACACAGCTTCTAGCTCTTCGACTCAATTATTTGCTATTTTCTCGAATCGTCCAAGCTCCAGAACAACTATTGAGTTTAGTTCCCGCGGTGAAAGTACCGTATCGCTTGGAAATACTGCGAGTAGCAGAAATAAAAGAACCGCCTGGAATGCTTTTACTGCACCTAGGTCCGAACAGCTACGTCCCCAAGATACAGTGCCGACAAGGCCCAGTAGTTTCGCATCTGGATCGACGTCCAATGAGAAACCTAGTCCTTCAGGCGTTATCTCAAATAGCTGCAGTTTTTCCGGAAATCGCCAAACAGTACCGCCGGGGGATACTTTTAATGGCCACGATATTTCAACGCTCGGCTCCAAAGTCAGTGGTCAGAGTGGTGCACCGAGTATTTTGTCTAATAACCGACCTGTTTCAACAACTGCACCTGGTGTTGGCAGTCGGAGCGGTCGATCGAATATACCGTCTAGTGGCCATGGCGTTTTAGCCACAGGCTTGGAATTTAGCCGACAAAGTTCATCGAGCATTACGTCCATTAGCTTCCCGTTTTCAAGAGCTGGTGCTGGAACCAGTAGTCAGAGTGGATACACTCGGATTTCGTCCAGTGGCAACGGTGCTTCAGCAACTCTGTCTGGAATGCACCGACAGAGTGGTACATTAGGCAGTCTGTCTAATGGTCATATCCCAACTAGCGCTGCTGGAGTCAGTGGAGTCAATGGCCCATCAGGAGTTTTATCCAATAACCGTGGTGAATCTGCTGTCACATCAGAAGCCAGTAGGTCTTCGAGTATCCTGTCCAGTGACCACGGTATTTCACTTACTGAACCCAGAGCCAGCTATCATAGTGGTCCATCTGGCGTGTTTTCCCACGGTATATCTCCTACCGCATTTAAAGTCAGTGGACCTTCGAGTGTATTGTCTAACAACCACGATACCTCAACAGCTGCATCTAGAGTTAGTGGTCCGAATAGACCTTCTAGTGGTTTGTCTAATGTTTACCGCGTTTTGGGAACTCCCTCTGGAGTCAACAGTAAGAGTGGCACTCTAGGTAGTTTGCCGAATGGTCAGGATCATTCGGGCGCTGTTTTTGGACTCAGTCGACAAAGTCGACCATCTGGTGTTTTCTCTAACGGTATCATTGCTTCATCAACTGGACCTGGAGTCACTGGTCGGAGTGAATCTTCAAGCATTCTGTCTAGTGGCAATGCCGTTTTATCCAAGCGCTCTAAGGCCAGTCAACAGAGTAGCGTGTTGAGTGTTGTGTCCAATGGCAATGGTGTTTCAGGCACTGGCTTTGGAGTCAGCCGACATAGTAGTCCGTCTAGTGCTTTAACCGATGGCCACGTTCTTTCAATCACTGCCTCCGAAGTCAGCAGACCGAGTAGTTCTTCGGGTGTTCTGTCGAGTAGCCAACGTAGTTCTGCTACCATATCTGAAGTCAGCGGTCAGAGTGGAGCTTTAACCAGTGTGTCGACTCGCTACGGTACTTCCACAGTCAGTGGTCAGATCAGGCTTTCGAGTACATTATCCAGTGTCCGCGATGATTCAGTCATTTTTGACTCTAGTGTCACTAGCCATAGTGGCCTATCGAGTATTTTTTCTAATGGCAGCGGCGTTTCAGCCCCTCTATATGGAGCTAGTGGTCACAGTGGTACTTTAGGCCATCTGTCCAATGGCCATAGTAGTTCTGCCACTGCATCTGGGATTAACGGAAAGTATGGCCCATGGGCCGTGTTGCCGAGTAGCCCAAATGGATCTGCTACGCTATCAGAAGTCGGTAGTCAGAGTACATCGTCAACTTCTCTGTCGAATGAGAATGATAATGCTTCCCGTGGATCTGAATTCATTCGGCAGAGTGGCATATCAAGTACTCTGTCAAGTAGCCACGGCCTTCCAACAGCTGGCTCCGGAATCAGTGGTCGCAGTGGAAAGTCGAGTTTAGTGTCAAATGACCACGGTATTCTAGCCACTGTATCTGATTTTGGCCGCCAAAATGGTTTATCGAAAATTTCGTCTAATTGCCGTAGCACTTCAGCGACTGTTCCGAGTTTCATGAGTCATAGCAGTGCTTTGGGCGGTGTGCCTAATGTTCGCAGCGTTCCGATAGGCGACTCCAAGTGGAATAGTCAAAGTGGGTCTTTGGAGCTGTTCTCAAATGGCGTTTCAGGGTCTGAAGTTAATGCTCAGAACGGCCCATCGAGTATTTTCTCGAAAAGCCAGAGTATTTCAACGACTGGCTCTGGGATCAATAAGCCTTCAAGTATTTTGACCCGCCCTCAGGGGTATTCAGCCTTTGGCTCTAAGATCACCAGTCAAAGCAGACCCTCCTACATTTCGTCCAATGGCCCCGTTCTTTCCGCCACTGCCTCTGAGGTCAGTGGACTGAGTAGCCCATCGGGCGTATTGTCAAGTAGCCATCGGGAATCAATTGCGACATCTGAAGTCAGTGCTAAGAGTGGACTTTCGAGTGCTTTGTCTGATGGGCACGGTATATCAGGAACTGTCTCTGAACAGAGTGGTCGGAGTGGACCTTTGAGCATTCGACTCAATGGCAATGGTGTCTCAGCTACTGCCTCTGGAGTAAGCGGATTGAATAGCCAACTAGGCGTTTTGTCAAGTAGACGTCTCGAATCTGCTACTACATTAGGTGTCAGTCGACCTTCTAATAGTATGCCCAATGGTCATGGTAATTCAGGCACTATCTCTGGAGGTAGAGGTAAGAGTGACTCTTTGGTTAGTCTGAACGGCCGTGGTTTCTCGTCTTCTAGTTTTGAAGCTAGTAGTCAGCTTGGTTCATTGGCCATTTCGTCCTCTGGAAACAGTACTTTCCCAACTACGTCTGTAGTCGGAGGACAGAGTAGCCGATTGGGCGCTTTGTC
>JAJMJC010000044.1:0-39816 GCA_030563545.1 Entelexis stigmatis
CCAACTCTATGTGCCACTCAGTTGGAGCCTGGTGGGGAATTGGAGCGAGTGATACGACTTCTCTGCTTCTTGCTGAAGAACGGACGGCATCTGCTACTTCGCCAACTACCTCGAGGAAACCTGCGATCACTGCTACAGCAACGGGTACCGCTCAATCACCATCAACGGTACCCGCGACATCCTTGCCCAGGTCAATCTCGCATACTGCACCAGTGACCAAGAGTTCCCCGGCGAACACAAATTCTGAGGGCCCGAGCTCATACAAAGCAGGAACAGCCTCTGAGTCTACTGCACTCACAACAGGAGAAGGGACAACCAGCTCAGTAGCTCAAGTGGAATCCGCAAAAGAAACCACAATTGTTTACACTAGTACCTTGAGTGGAGAAAATAGCACGGTCCTCTTTACTGCCACAATCACAGAGCCTTGCTCATCTACTGTTCACAGCAGTGCTGCGACACCAAAGACACAGGCTTCCGTGACTGAAGGCGCCACCAGCTTGAAATCAGCTGAATCATCTCCAAAAGAAAGTACTCTTGTTTATACAAGTACACTTCAACAGGGCACTGAAACAATAGTTTTCACGGCCACAAGCACTGTGACGTGTACAACTACCTCAAATAACGCGGGTTCTGGCGCTGCTGCAACCAGCGAAGCAGCGGCTATTCCGGAGGGAGCCACTAGCTTAAGATCAGCTGAATCACCTCCGAAAGAAAGTACACTTGTTTATACAAGTACACTTCAACAGGGCACCGAAACAATAGTTTTCACGGCCACAAGCACTGTGACGTGTACAACTACGTCGAACAACGCGGGTTCTGGTGCTACTGCAACCAGCGAAGCAGCGGCTATTCCGGAGGGAGCCACTAGCTTAAGATCAGCTGAATCACCTCCGAAAGAAAGTACACTTGTTTATACAAGTACACTTCAACAGGGCACCGAAACAATAGTTTTCACGGCCACAAGCACTGTGACGTGTACAACTACGTCGAACAACGCGGGTTCTGGTGCTACTGCAACCAGCGAAGCAGCGGCTATTCCGGAGGGAGGAATCAGTTCAACTATTATTGAAATTGCAGAGTCGCAAACAACAACCTCATCTGCTTCCATAAGTGAGACGGCAGCTCCTAGTTTGAGCACATTCACTTATACCTCTGCACAAGTAGAGGGTACTAGGACGGTACTTTATACCGCAACCGTTACGACTACCTGTAGCACAAACGTACCAAGCAGAGGCACAACGGGTGTCGAATCTAATGCTGGTATCGGATTAACACCGGTGACTACGACAAGCTCATCACAGAACACTCAAACGCCCAATCAGGCGTTGGCACAAAGTTCTGAGGGGCTTGCACAGAAGCCTACCACAACCCGAACTTCGGTTGGTTCGAACGCTTCTGGAGCAAACCCTCCAGCTGCAACCAAGCCGGAGGAAGCTCATGGGTCTGGATCATCTTCACCCGCGGGTACCAAGCCGGGAGCAGCTTCGGGAGTGGGTTCACCTGCCTCGTCTGGTACAAAATCGTTACCCGCTTCGGGTCCTAACCTGCCTCGTGAGTCAGGGCAAGGCGCACCCAGGCTCAACAACCCGCCTGCTGCTGGGAGCTCCTCAAGTGGTATACCCCTCTCAAATGCTGGGTCGTCGGTTCGCTTTGCCCTCACGGCGGTGATTGTAGCCGTAATGGCAAATGCACTATAAATTTTATGATTTGACGATTGATATGATGATAACGTATACTTTAGGATTTTATCTCTCAATATTTACTTTGCCTGAAGATGTAAAAAAGCCAATGGAAATTGGAGTATCTAACGTTTGCGCTTTTCAAAGGTCATTTTTATTCTAAAACTTTCATACGAATGATTCACTAGGGTAGTTCTTCAACTGAGATCTTGGTATCCATAAAAGTCAGTTCTTTTGTAGTTTAAGTTTTAGTGAAGCGGCAATGGTATTCAGATTCGCCCAGAAAGCTTCGCAACCAATTATAGATGGACAAGCTATAGCAAATACTTCTCCACATATCTGTAAACGTTCAACCCCTTGTTACAACGTTCCTGTCTCTCTGCCTCGAAAGCCACTTCACTCACTAAAGCAGATGGTCCGCAAGACAAAACAGCGACTTCTTTGGACCTATTTTTTGACAAAATCCGGCACTGCTCACTAATTTCAGTTTCGACAATGTCGCACACGTTTGGCTTTCCTGGAGTTACGGTAAAGAAGGACTCCTTAGCATATGCAAATTTTGGATCCACGGTCGACCCATTTTCCAGATCAGCAGCCACTGGTTCAAAATCATCAGCAGAGGCATTTGACTCACTTGCCAAGGACAGACTCGTAAGGTATATTTCAAATGATATCATACCAGGGTAACCAGAGTCTATTACCTCTTGCATGGCCACGATGAGCGGCTCGTACCAATCGAGATTATCTCGAGATCGCGTATACCAAACGAATCTGATCCGCTGACAACAGGATCTTACGTTGTAGTCAACCATCTTCTGCGCTAGGTCTAATGCCAAAGGAAAAGTAAAGGAGGCTCCCGTTCCCCCGGCGACAAAAAGAACACTATCAAATTCGAGTAGAGGAGAAATAGTTGCACCGTATGTTCCGTGGAACCATGTCTTGAGTTGACAGCTCTCTGATCCGAGCTTTTGGCACTGGGAAGTCACTGCTTGAAACAAGCGTTTTGTAAAACCCTTATAGACTTTCATGATGATTAGCATTTCTCGGCTACTGCTAAGATTTGCAATTGTATAAGGATGCCATTCAAATCTTCCTACAGACGGAACTTTGATGTAAATGTGCTGTCCTGGAGTCCAGTTACCGAAGGTATGAAGAGACCTCCCACGAAAACTGAGTGTCTGCTCGGTTATTGGCAAAACAATCTTGATTGTCTGGGAATCAAGAACTGAAAATGTCGCAAGATGCTTGTCGGGCTTCATACACCAGTAGTTGATCCAGGAACGCACAAGTTTGACCATGCGATCTAATACTAACGCATGAACGGCCACAAAGATGCCAACTTTACCACCACTATTGTGAAGATAGCCTCCAAGAAGCATCAAAAAACTGAAAAATCCATGATTGAAAAGGAAAAACTCGTATGATAGACGACGAATGAATCCTGTGCTAAGCAAAGTCAGCAGCGACATGCTCGCAAAAGCTATCCAGCCTATGATTTGAGGCGGAATAATAATCATGATCTTAAAATTGAGGCTCAGCCAGAAATAGGCAGTCAGAATGATATGAAGCACTATCATCGCGTAAAGGATTCGGCCCATCCATATGTGCAAAAGGGTCAAATGATGCGCTGGCCAGCCAGTTACCACCGTCATCACATCGTTTTTTGTAACGAACAAGAGAAGCAGAGGCATATTTCCGACAGCAATTTTTCCCACTCTTTTACCAATGATATAGTACCTTGGAAAGTAGTTCAAATCTGCTGTGCCACACGAGCACATCACAGCCAACCATAAGATATACAAGAAAAGTACCAAAAAAACAGAGGTTTGGATGTAAAATGTCCCAAAAAATCGACTACGCACCCTGAAGGTGGCATTGAGCAGATTAAAGACTCTAAGTAGCTTCCCGTATACTTTGTGTGTTCTACGAAACTCCGCTTTTCGCTTGCGAAGTAATCGCGGAACCCAGTGGAAGCCGAGGCCGTAAAGAACGAACACACCACAAAGGCCACCGAACATTCCCCACGAATACTCGTTATTGCGCCTCTGTTCTACGAAATACTGATCATGAATCGGAATCCCCATTCTAGCTTCATGCTTGGAGGATCTCAACTGTGCTATCACTATTCGCGATGAGATTAGATTACATATTTTAATTAGTCATCACACATATGCGGACTGAGATCGCTTCGAGCTCATGCGGCTAAGTGACAGATGGCTTTCCGATGGGACGCCTTCACTGGGCCACCGGATATACCATATTCATTAGCAAAGGTTTGACGAGCGTGTCGACTTTGGACTCTCAGATGCACTCTTCTCATTTGAATGCGCTCAACCCTTTTTTTCTTCAGCGATGGGACGCCCCCGACTCGATATGCCCTAACCTAACCAAGGGTTGGATATAATCAACCATTGGCTTAGTGTACCCTAGATCAGATAGATATAGTGTGCCGTACCATTAGTCAACAGAATAACACGGCAAGATGCCATACGGAGTCTGCAAATCTATGAATTTAGGCCGCACAATCCTTGAAAATTGCAGAATAAGCTGTTAAGGTAAAATTTCTAGTATGCTAATGCAGGGGTCCCCAGGTGAGCCGCGTTGCCTCGACAACATCACAACCCCGCATGCAAGATCATCACTGGACCCATGCCCATCTCCGCATTCGTCGCGTCCCACAGGCATCCAGTATGATACTGGGCACCCTAATTTCTGCATAATGCATCGGCTTGTATACTATGATGCGGTAATTAAGGGGCCAATGATACCAAGACGCCCATCGCACGGGTGCCGCGACGGATAGGGCATCAAACGAGAACCTCGTTAAAACACAGAGAAACAATCTTCGAGAAATTGACTACTGCAGAGCATCAATAGCACATACAATCGTTTTAAGATACTCTCTAGTACCATGCTGGCTATTAATATGCTAGCTAGTACTATGTAAACCTATCTGGCCCACGGTTCGTAAAGGTTAGCGAGACGCATGATTTACTCCAACAATCGTTCATTGTGGTGGCCGTCTAGATTAGTCAATAAAAGAAGCGTGCATGCGCCCGTCGCCCGTCGCCCGTCGCCCGCATAGATCACGGATCGGATCTTTCACATTGTACCCTAACCGAATTTTTTTCATTCTCGTGGCTTTGGCCGATGTTGGTGACCACGGAGCCCACAAATTGAGGCTTAGCGGTTCGAGGTATGTGTGCTACTGAATATGGGTGAAGGTTCAAACGGACTTCGGACCACTACTCGAAAAAAGCAGCTTATCTCCCCCCGTCAAAGAGAGCTTGAGCTTTTAGTGGACGTATATACCCTAGATGATACGGCACGAACAACCCTACCTATCACTCTTAGGCGGAAGGCAGTAACGCAAGGTCAAGGCAACACGTTGGGAATGCAGGTCAAGATTCCAGGGTCTCTAAAAAGTGAGACAGTGCACTCAAAGAGGCAAGTGTGACGCGCCAGGGTCGATGGAATGCCAGATTGTGCAGCATCCCCGCGTCGCGCATTGTAAGATGCATATCTACAACAGTACGAAACGAATCCCGTGCAGCATAGTAAACTACTCTTGCAACGAATGGTCCTGTCCCCAGCCTACTGTCAGGCCAAATAGCATTGCTCATCACTCGTTTATTGAAGAGCATTAGACCTGACGCCCCCACTAGCGGTGATTGGTTCCCTGGACGTACATACAGTCCGCCCGCCTAAGTTATCCCATTTAGCATCCAACTGCAGGGCGCCCAGCTTACTCGACTGCGCTGAAATATATGGTAGATATATTTCTTATATATACATAAAACCTATCAGTTCCTGCAAGTTGGAATTAGCTCCAATTATTGAACTTCTCCGAAAACTATTAGCGAGAGCAATCTGTGTGTTAAGAACATGTTTGGAGAAAGTAAGTTTAGACCGAGCTCATTGCTAAGCTATCACGGTCAACCCTGGGTCGCGGGCCCAAACCCACATATAATGTGACTCTGTATGCATGCATAAAGATCAAGATGCGCTTTACCCTTACATCTAGATTACCGATCAGTACTTTGGGGGCGAGAGCCAGAGCACAACATTCCACACAGAATTCGGGAAAAGCAGAGAAGCTCCTAAACGACATGACGCGTGAGCATTTAAAAAAGACATATGGTGAACAAAGCTGCTCTTAAGTGTCACCTCGGCGGATTGGGTCATATTCGTGCTGTGACGACGAGTACTCAATTCTCGGGACCATGCAGGGGATCGACTCGCCCAGATACATCAAGGTCTAGGGTAGGAGGATAGAATGAGTACTTAATGGCCGCACAATCCCGCAGAAAACGACAGATTCGACACCACTAGCCTTTCTACCATGTCTCTGAACCTGAACCTTGCTCTCGCTGCTCTGCTTGCCTCTCCTGTGGTGGGACAGTCCTTCTCATTCAACGCCGGTGACTTCTCAACCTTCCCGCAGGTTCCTCAGACGGCAAGCATCAATGGGTTCGCGGATCCCATCTATGCCCAGCTGCCAGAGTGCGCCCAGAACTGTGTAAAGGAGAGCACTGGCAACACTCCCTGCCCCTACTGGGACACTGGCTGCCTCTGTATCATGCCTCAATGGATTGATCCTGTGGCTGATTGCTTCGCTCAGAACTGCAAGGGCACCCCGGCTTCTTCGGCTTCGTTCCTGGCTAGCTCGCTGTGCCACTCTGTTGGCGCCTGGTGGGGCATTGGAGCTAGCGACAGCACGCTCCTTGCAAACGCCATCGCTGACACTACGGCTGCGGCATCTGCTACTTCTTCCGCTGCTGCTGCTACATCTACCGGTGGCTCCTCGTCTACTGCGGCTGCTCCGGCGTCCACAAACAGCGCTTCTTCGGCCGCTGCTTCCCCGACGTCTTCTTCTCGAACATCGGCTGCCAGCTCTGCCAGGTCTTCGGTTGCTGCTGCCCAGTCTAGCTCTGGTGCTTCTGCTCCCTCGTTGAACCGCAACGGTGCGGCTCTGACTGGTGTGGCCGCCATGGGCGCTGTTGTGGCTGTTATTGCTCACGCTCTGTAAACAGCGACGTTTATTGTGTACAACGGCGCAAGCTTAATCTGACTGATAATAACCCTGTCTGATAATACCTTTGGCGCAATAGCGTGTTTGCGGGTAGCTGTCACTGATGATTCTTTTCTGTAACTAATTAGTTTTACGTTTCTATACTTTTATGATTAAATCTAACGACCCAATTTACGAGTTTATTTTTCTTATTTTACTTCACTTACAGAAAATAAAGATACTTGTTCTTCAAATTGAGCTGAGCTGATCGCATGTTGGAGAGATCTCGGGCTCTAAGTGAAACAGAGATCTAGTGGAACAGACCCTGACAGACAAGGAGACGAGAGCTCAAAACGGAGGACAAGCCATATGCTCAAAAGTCTATCGATCTATATGTGAGACCCGAGTAGCTCTTCGCCTCAAAGCTAAATCAATATATCGATGATATCCTTGAACTACCTCATCTAAATTTGGACGCGATCGGGATGCTGTGACGACACCTATGAGTCATCAATATCACTGTTCAACATCATTATCACCATTACTGAAAATATGTGTGCACCGTGTTGTTAACTAGCATGTGAAGCAGTACCAGTATGATGAAACTTTACTATATTGACCCATAAACATGCTGCAGTGCGTGTTTGCATGTCAAATTTACAGCAGAAAAAACCCCGTACGAGATACGAATGCAAAGCGCACTGGCCGCTGCCTCTCAAGGTCGCTTGCTTAAATTGCAAACTACGACAGTATACACTCCTTTCGCAAAATAATATTGATTTATGTCTGCATCCGAGACCAGGTATAAAGCCTATCGCTCAGATTTGGCCGGCGAAGGAGCCCTCGTTCGATACATATCGAGCCTTCATAAAGGAAATTCTGCTCTGCGGTGGGAGACGCGGCACCTAGTCCCCGCATGATTGATGGTCGTATAGACAAGTGTTGGGCTTATCGGTTTTCATAAAAATGACTAAACCCAAAGCATTATTCTCTCGGTCGGGTGATTCTCAGCGTGCGCGAGATGAAACCCTATATGGTGCTATTTGTCTCATTTGTTGTCTTGATAATAAGGCAAAGTAAAGGATCCGATTTATTTAGAATGGACAAGATGGAATTTTATATAGAAATTATCAGTCCATCCTAGCTGCAAATATGACAGATAGAGTAAGAGAGTCACCAAGAGTCGCCACATGGTAACCGAAAATAGGCAATAGTTGTTGCATGTATTGGAACAGACAGCTTTGACGTACCGTCACTCCAATATCTGAGGCGTGAAAGCATTGTTGAGAATTGCTTATTGTGATGCCTTTCTTGGGATTGGATAATTTGCGCGACAGACAACGCAGTACTAACAGCGACAAGGGCACAATGTGTCTCAAGCGTTTTGATGCATGTACTGTCGATGGCCGGAACCGCATACTGGTTGCCCTTGAAATTGGTATGAGGCTGCATTACAGAGTGTATTTATATGATAAATAAGATTAAATCTGTTCTCTAAAAAAACAATGCATTCTTTGTGTTCTTCTGTCTTTAACACTGTATTTTAACTTATGAGTATTTAATCAACCTTCACTGCCCAAAAGGGATTTTTTCATGCCGCGCTATACCTTATATTTCTGCTCTCTCGCCCGATATTGAAGCCCCACCAGACACAGGTAACGAGGAGGAGTATGTACCATTTTGTTCGTATGGTATCCCACCTCAATGATTGGTAAGAGCTTTCGCAGCAACTGGATCGGGAAGGATTGTAGTCATCTGTATTACGCCACATCGGCTAATGTTCATATACTGTCTACAATATATAGATGCCACCTAGAAAAAGGATATTATGAGATATATTATGAAGATATCATATAATTTTTCAGGCCAATTCGACGAATGTGGCTATCACTCCACTGTCAAGCCGTAGTATTAAGCATTTACTTTAGTCGTGTACAAACGGAACGTCAAGAGCAAATTACCAAATCGAACCGAAATTCGACACTAAGACTAAACGAATGATTGAGCGCGCTTGGTTTTCTGCACACGAACGAAATACAACCAGCTGGCAATAAAGATGATCGCGCTTACGAAAAGGATGATTCCCACGATTCCAAAGAACCAACCAAGGCCGGTGGAATCTCCACCAGGGACAGGAACATTCATACCCCAAGCACCAAATACAAGGTTGATGGGAATAAGAACAGTACCAATGATTGTCACTTTACCGAGCAAAGTTGTCATACGCGTATTGGAATTGACGTACTCAACCTGAAGGATCCCCATGTAGCTGTTGTGACAACGACTGAGGATGCTTTCGTACGACAGCAGGTTTTCTTTCATCGTGTCGAGACGGTTACGGATATCACCCAAGTAGAGTACGATTTCCCCACTAACGACGCCATTACGAGATTCCTCGGCACCTTTAATGAAGCCTCGAATGACGTCGGTCTTGCCGTAGAGCAGCCGAACAAGACTCATTGTTTTCTGACGGGCTTGACCTAAACGACCCAGCAGGATAGCGATCTCAGATGTGCCATTATCCACGAATACTGCATGTTCGACGTACGCGGCCTCGTTCTCGATAGACTCCATGACCGGCGCGAAAGAGTCCGTGATATCATCGAGCAAGGCGTAGCAAATCCACACAGGCGAGACTTTGACCCAGTCACGTAGCTGGCGCATACGTGTGCGTACGCGGCGACTATGACCCACCTCGGGCCCTGAGTGGAAGGTCAGGATACCACCACGGAATACGGCAAGGTAGAAGCGGACCGGCTCCAGCTCACCCGAGTCAGGATGCGTGTAGAAGGTCTTGTAGGCCACAAACGCGTAGTTGGTGAACATCTCAAACTTCTCCAACGAATCCTGGGTCAAGATGTCCTCTGTGGTGAGTGGGTGGATGTCGAAAGTGCGAGCAAGAGCGCGAACCTCTTGCTCGGTAGCATTATGACAATCCAGCCACCAGATCCCGTCGCTACCATTGAGCAGTGACGACCACGAGCGGTTTCCTTGAATCAGCGCCGACAGACTCGAAGCCTCGACAGCCTCATCCATAACGCCTGTCACGAGATGGAATCTCAATTCTCCGGGCTCGGGCGCCATTTCAGCACCCGAGGCGCGCAAGGCGTCGAGCTCTTGCACACGCGGGTGAGACGTCTCCTGCAGGAGGTGGTGCTCCATAGGAAAGCGCACGTCCTCCTCCAGTTTATTAGCATTATCGTCCACCGCGTTGCTGTCAATACTATTCGAGTCGCCTGTATTCGAGCCGCGATGGCTGCGCTGACTCTGAGCGCTGTAGCGCCGGGAGCGGAGATCGGTAGAGATGGTCAAGGTCTGCTTCGCGTCAGTCATTTTTCAGTCGAGAGCTTTAGTTCATTCCGTCCATGGATTCCATAGAGTAAAGGCAGTGTATGTGAATGAATTCACGATGAAATTGCTGAGACTTTAAACCATTTTTCAAGTTGTTCTGGGCGGCGCGCGGCAGCTGCCGAGACGGACACAAACCGTACCCTAAACGCAATAACGCAGATCACATTCGGGGCAAACGTACGCAGCCGCATGTGATCCAAGGCTGTGCGACTGGGTATATTGACTCTCGGGTGCGGCTGGCTCAAAAGACAAAAAGGAAAACCCACTCGATAAAACTGTATGAGGTGTAAATCTGGTATTGTGTCCTGCCTCGGCTCCCCTCCCCTCCCCGCTTTTCTCCACACATGCGCATGCGCATCATATTTTCTGAAATAATCTCGTTGAGCACGTTCCGTACCCTATATGTAAACCAAACCCGCACGGTAACCCCCTCCACCTGCAGATTTGAGCCAGGTAGGCTCCCCATTTTAGCAAGTCGGCAAAGATGTATAAATTAGACGCCTCCACCAAATCTGCGCACCTCGCCCTGTAACAAATGCTCGCAGACATGAACTAGGAAGATGTCGTCGGTGTCTTTTTACACTACTGGTCAAAAGCAGCTGAAACGGGCGAACAGCATTGCGTCGCTTGCCGAAAAGAATGGTTCTTTTGCCGAATTGTTTCGCCCCGAGAACGGGATTTGGTGGTTGCACTGTACTAACCCCTCGCTAGGCGAGATCAGGCGGCTCTCGCGCGCTATGCGCTTGCACGAATTGACTACGGAGGATATCGTTAACAGCGGCATTCCGGACAAATTCGAGCAATTCGAGAACTATTTCTTCGTGATCTATGGGCTCAATGACTCGAACCGTTTGTGCATTATCACGACGGCGTACGGAGTTTTGTCAATTTTCATGGGGGACGCCAGCTTTGACTCCGAGCAACTGAGTGCACGCCTGCAGGTCCTGAGCGAGAACTTTGGCGACGACTTGGTGACGCCCGAGTGGATCACGTACGCGTTTATTGATGCAACCACCGACTCGTTTCAGTTGGAGGTGACCAAGGTGGAGAAAGAAGCCAGCATCATCGAGCGCGAGCTGTTTCTGCACAATGGCCAGACCGAGGTGCGGGCCCTGCTGCACCGAATGTGCGAGGCCCGCGACTCTAGTGTAGAGCTAATGCGGCTTTTTCAGGGCAAGCCCGGCGTTCTAAAGGGGCTGCTAAAGCGTGATAACCGCGACAGTAACGCCGCGCATGCGAGCTCGCGACTGCTTCTGTCCGCATTTGGGCACCTTACGGAGATGACTGAAAGCACGTACGCTCTTGAGGCAATGATCGGCCGCAGCTTCACAAATTACATCAGTATTATGCGCGTCAAAATGGTCCACTCCAATAGCAGCATGGAGCAAATTGCGGGCGCAGTGGCTCTAGTTGGCCTTGTACTGATTCCGTCGCACATCGTTACCAGCGCGTGGGCTATGAACGTGCCTGTTCCCGGGAAGGACAAGCATGGCGAGGGCTGGTTCTGGGGTGTCGTTAGTGTTATGACTGCTTTCGTATTCGGCTGCGGGCTCGTCGGCATTTGGTACTATCGCAGGGCAGTTAAGGGAGCTCAGATCACCATGATGGCTGGACGACCCGACTACCAAGGCCCCGGTTAATCTTAAAAAAGCTAAATTCGTTGGGTTTTTCTAAAATGTAAGGAATACGCTGGTTACTACTATCAAAGAACATCCAAATTTCACGACCCGCGACTACAATGGCAGTATGTGGGAAAAAACGACATGTGGGGGAAGAGGGGCTGATGACAATATGTCGATCCGGCATAAAGAAGCGACATAGCGACAACATTGAGTGAGCGATGCGACGGAAAATTGTGCTCAATTTTAATTGCGCACGGATTGTGGGCATAGCGAAATGCACCGCGCTGTGCAATATGGAAGAGCAACGCCCACCTTTTCCCTCAATGCAACTAGCTCGCGCGGCGTTGCCGCCTGCTCTCCCCTGACCCCCCCCCCGTTGGCCAAGTCTCAGGGTTCATACCCTAGATCACTCCTCCTTGCTTGGCGAACTTGTTGTATATAGTTCAAGCGACAGGGCCGAAACACCTAAGCCCCTATATATGCTTATACCCACAGATCGGAGAAAACAATGCAAATTGGACTATCTACAACATACGCATATCCTTCAAGTCGGTGCACGGTATGCCCCTGCTCATCTCGACTATTCACGGTGGATACCATTGGGTACCTTCCGATGCTGCATATGGGAAAGGGTAAAATGCATGAATAGCCCTGGATGCGTTAGCATGTGAACGTCGACAACGCCCTGACGTAACCCTAGAGAGGATGCCGCCTAAAAGACCCAATGTAAAAGGTGCCCGAGAAGTTGTATTATTTCACTGGCGTTTCAAAAGAGAAAAGTACAGCAAGGCTATGTACAGTTGTGTTAACCAGCTAATTCAACCACAACTCATGGAGTAAACGGATAGCAAAAGGAAAATGAGTGCGACTGAACTACACACAACCGCGGGAGTGGATATCGAGGAGCTCAACCATCTGAGTCACTCTGAGAGCTCCGAGGAAAGCCGGCAGCAGTCCGTCAGTTCCAGCACGACCGCCTCGCGTTACAGTCTTTTGGTTGATGGCGTTTACGATCCGGTGAACTCTAACAACCACGAGTCGGTGATATTTTCGCTAAAAGAGGCCCAGGGCGACGTATGGCTCGACTGCCAAAATTGCCCCGTGGAGGAGATCGCAGCCATTTGTGATGCTGCTTTCGGCGGCTTGCATCCTCTAACCGTGGAGCTGCTGCACGAGCCCCCTCCTCGTGACATCCTCCAAGAAGTCAAGAGCTACTTGTTCACGACGTTTGGACCCATCAACGTGATCATTTTGTTTGACAGGGGCATCATCTCGATCACCCGCGGAGCAAGCTTGTTCCGGGAACGGATCCAGCAGCGGCTGCACCGCTCGCTGGCCTTTACCCCGGACTGGATTTGCTATGCGTTGATCGATCAAATGACCCACCAGATGCTGCCGACAATCCGGGCGATAGATGATCACTCGACATGGGTCAACGACCATGTTTATGTCGACTTTGACGACGCGAGTGGAAAGGCTGTTCTAGACAAACTGGCCGAAACTCGCGCCAGCGTCGTGCTACTCCTGATGCAACTGCGGAGCAAGATTGAGATAGTGGAGTCTCTTTGTGGGCACCGTGCAAACGACGAGGTTGTGCACTACTTTGTTGATGCGAAGGACAGTCTGCTCACAATGAAGTACCGCCTCGAGGCGCATGAAACGGTACTGGCCAACACGCACCGGAACTGGATGGCTGTTACTCAAATGAATCTAGAGAAGACCAAAACCAAGGTGCTTGCTGTTGTGGGAATGTTTCTGTCGTTGACAACTGTCTTTGTCCCCATGTTGACTGTGTTCACGTCGGGACATATGAATCTGGAAGGACCGGGAATGGGTGATGGCAGCAGCCACAACTCGCTTGCCTGGTGGGGAACAATTGTTGGTGTCGTGTGTGGTCTTGCTGCAATTGTTGTGTCTCTCTCTTACCGCTTCTTCCGGTATATCATGAGCCGACCTGCGCCTTCCCTCACTGGTGAGTTCAAATAGTCGAAAGCGAATACTACAGCGCTTGGGTTCGTTGTCGCTACGTGAGACGCAGCACTTGGTACTGTTATTGATTGTTACACTGCATAGCGCTCATATAACTGGCGCAGTCGTGATCGTCTAGGATAATGTACAATGGATCGTGGATCATGTAAGAATCGTAGTGAACCAGAGTTAAAAAGCTACCAAGGCGTTAGACCTCATATACGCTCCTTGACATGTTGTTGTTGATATGGCTCAGCGGCTCGTCTCGCTTCGACGTCCTTAAAGGTATGTACGTCTCTCCCTAATGGAGTTTGCGCTAAGTTATATCGAGTTAATCAGGGGAAGTGACCCAATCTGGGTCCAAAGTAACCGTCGGGTGCATCTGTAGTTGCATTCAAGCGAGGCTGCGCAACTAACGATATAGCTGTATCATTCCCCCACCATGAAATTTGAGCAATATGGTGATAAGACGTCGAGAAGAACATGATGAGAGCGGAGTACGAATATCCGACTGAAATTGCAGCGTAAAGAAGGTAGTTGTACTTTCTCCACCACCTCGGGTAGTATTTCGGAAGAAGCACTTGAAAAATCAGTCCGATATAAAACCAGGGCCACTGATACATGAAATTCTGCGGAGCCCAGGAGAAGCACCCTTGAATCAGGATCAGCTCGTTGACGTTGTGGACCCATTCCATACTCATCAAATACCTAACCGTGTGATGATTGCGGAATCGCGAAGCTCCAAGTTTGGGCGCACCCCACCGTTGTTTCCGAGCATAGGACAGCAGGAAGCGGCGTACAAGCCAGAAAGGGATTGGGTACAGTGCACCGATGAGAAATGTCCATTTGAGATCGGTATAAGCGCCGTTACCACTCTTGAAAATGCGAGCCGGCCCAATAGTCCCCCATTGCACGGCCGCGTTGAAGTAAGTCCTCATGTTTTGGCAGGTGAATTTCTCTCTGTTATCAACATCACACATTCCGGGGATTGCATTCGGAGACGTTTGCCAGACAATCAAGCCGGCTTGGGCGAACGAATTGGCGATCACATTGACAACCTGGATTCTAAACATCGGGCGTGGAGCAATACCACAGTAATGTGCGATCTTCAAGTTTCCTAAAAACGAGTCAGTCTCAACCATGAAATTGGCGGCAAAAGCCTTGGAGACCATGAGTGCAGACGCATTGCCCTTGACTGCCAAACCGATAACTAGTTCAAATAGCACATCAATCTGTACTTGGTTGTTTGCCGTTGCATACATCACACCGCAAGGCACCATAAACACAGCAGATAGACCAATAGCAAAGAAGATTGTCCAAACTGGGGTGTTCGTGAAGCCGTAGTGCTCAACACAAGCGATGCTCATGCCAATGCAGATGAATAGAAGTAGCAAGTACCACCATTCCGGTGCCTCCTTATATTTGCGCTGGGTACGAGAAAAGCGGTCATCGAAGGAACTTAAGGCCTTCTTAGGCCGCATCATGGTCTTCACAAAGATCCGTCCCGAATAAACGAGGATAGTCCAATAGTTCAAGAGAGCGTAAACGATCATCCCTGGATAGAACATGAAGTTGCCGCCGTAGTTCATGAGTTGGCCGGCGGTCCAATAGGGCAAAGAGTACTGTTGGTATTTCTGTTCATCGAGATTATGATCAGAATTGAGCACCTTTGAAACATCGTACACATTCCCCCGATTATCATAAAGCTGGTTCGAGTTGATTGGAAGGTAGGCAGTGTTGCGGACATTAAGCCAATATATGGCACAAATGCCACATGCTGATATCGCCATCCCAGAGAGAAAGCCAATCTGCGAGAAGTATGGTGTGACCATGGCCGCTGGCGAGAAGATAGACCAATCCAATGAGGGCATTGGGTTGATTCCAAGCCCATTATTGACGCCGCAAACACTGACAAGGTTGTTGTTGTGGGGGCTAATCCAGGACATCCAGTCGAAGTAGCTCAAAAAGAGGAACAGAAAGTCAGTGACCCAGTACCATCCAAATTCAACAACCGAAAACAACCAGAAGAACTCCCAACCCTTCAGTCTCCAGCCGTTAATATTCTCTCGCTGCTCGTCAACTACCAGTGCGCGAGACATACTGAGGCTCGGAAGAATATTGTACCATATCATACGGGTTGGGTACACTAGAAAAACACGGAACAGCCCAGCAAGACCAAATCCCATCGAGTTAGTGGCAAGCGTGAGCAAGATGATGAACCCGAAATTGTTCGCTTCTTCAAAGCCAAAGAAATGATCATTGCTCATAGCGAAAATCACGTTCTCAGAGTAAGGGATCTGATTGCCCACACCCATTCCGGCTGTGGCCAGCATTTGTTCTTTGAATGTCCAGCGACCACCACCAAAGCGCAGACGAGTACCAAAACCAATCGGAATAGACCAATTAGGAATGTACCGGAACAGCTTACCCGTATAAGCAATGATGAGCTGCAGGGCGACTCCATTCATGCTGATGGACGGGTAACGAGGGGCAAAAAATGTGGCAAGCACCGAGCCGGCACACGACCACAGAACAGATACAAGGTACGCACGAATCGTTTCGTAGTCCTCATCCTCATCCTCATCAATAGGGCGGGTCACCGCACGCACCTCAGGATAGATTGACCAATCCTTGATCATGAACGCGTAGAACTTGATCATGGTCCGCCACTCTTCGTCGGTTTGATCGTCCACAGGGTGTTGAGAGACTTCACGCAGGTGGGTATAGAACGACTGGCTCAGGCAGTAGTCACCGTCATGATACTTCACGGCCTCAACAACAATTTCCTTCGACTCCTCAAAGGAACGATCGTCCAAGTGAACGCCAATGATCTCGAGGTCTTCTGAGGTCAAGCCACCATTAGTGAAATGATCCGCCTTACTCAAACTGCCAATATCAGATATACTGGCATCATATAGGGCTGCATCCGACTTCCCTTTATCTTCGACCTCGTTCGCGATGCTGCTCGCTGCAGAGCCCGGTGCAGGGCTCGGACTCTTTGAAAAAGGGCTCTTCATAATAGAAGACACTAAGCTGCTTTCCTCACGCAAGTATTATCTTGATCGAGTTCCAACGGTTATTTCTCAGCCTCTAATTTGGGGCACCCGTAGCAGCGTCACACTAGACTCTCACTCTTTGGTTGTTCAAACGAACTTCAGGTCAACAGTGGTTATATACGCCATTATGACATAAGACATTAACAAATGCATACATACGATGATCGTCGTCGTAACGCCCGACTATGTAGGCCTCGAATTTGCCCCACTGAAATAGCTGCAGGAGAGATCTCGTAAATTTTTATGACGCATTTTCGATTATACATGGTCTGTTGGTCTATTGTGGCCACAAAATGACTCTATAAGCACTAAGACTCTGTCATGTTGATGTACAGCTCGTGGATATCCATATGCTTGTTATTTTCATCGGCCAAACATCACCCTGAGCCAGAGATGACTCGTATGTATCTAGAATGTGCAAGTGCTCCGCTACATGCATGCTTGCCACGGCACGTGCCTGAAAATATCGTATGCACGAGCGATCGTGCCGCCCTCGATGTTTTCTGCAGCAAAACGCCTGAATTCGAGGCCGTACATTAGCTGTACATTTACACTAAATAGGTTCGTGCGACTTTCATACAAGAAGGCTGGCCAGATTCAATCATTTCCCGGAAGGATATTATTACGCGAGCGTTCACACGCACAGAGCCGCATTATCTCAAAGCCAAATCATGCAACAATAAGTCGTTATCACGAGCAGGTTGGGGCTTGTTGTAGACCACATGATCTCCAATATCATATGCAACACCGAGCCTTCTCTGCAGTCAATCTTAAACCAATTATATCTGCTCAGATCTGGCCCTGACCGCTCTGAGTAAGGGATAACGTTGCTAGACCCGCGTAACCGAGGTCTCGATGCCGGATGGCCACGTAATCGAGGCGCATTAGCCCACTGCCCGACATGGCTTCACGGCGCTAGCTATCAATCAATAGCCTCAATGCTACGTTACAGAAGACTTCTATAATACGCGGCATTACCAATCTATCATTGTACTTACAGCGGATGCCGACGGCGTTTGTAGCTTTTCTTGAAACAGGACTCTTTTGTTCCGTCGATTAAAGTGTTTAATTTTTAAAGAAGACCCTTTGCCTCCTCGAGACAGCTGAGACAGTACTCACGTACCTCGTGGAAGACTGCCGTGTCAAGCTTTGCCAGTTCCGAGCGAACACGCGAGCACATTGTCGTTTCGCTGACAAGCCATTTCCGGTATTCATGCATCAGCTGTTCGCGTTCATTCGAATTGAGGACCCGAAGACGCGATAACATCTCTGTTCGCTTCAGCGCATAGTACTGGCGCACATCAGAAATGCGACGCAACGTCTGGAGTACACTCGGTTCGTATTCGCTGAGTTTATCATAGTCATCCGACCACGACAGTTTTGCGATCTCACCGAATCTGGAGGAACATTGCGACGAGTTACTGCGTAAGCTCAAGCCCGTGCCGCTAGTGATTCCGTCCGGTCCCCACAGTCCATCAGTAATCGCATCATTAAGATCCTGAGTGTACACAGCCCTGCGGAACACAGTGCCTCGCTCAGGCAGCAAGCTGACTGCCTCAACAACGCGGTTGATTTCCTTATCCTCCAACGTCGCGGACCAATATGCCACTGAAGATTTGCGGTACAAAATCATGTTCAAGAACAGAGACAAGAATGCTGTACTCAGCAGGATCAGCAGCGGCGAGGACAGCGTGCATACAAAGTTCACTGTAGAAGAAATAAGAAGCTTCACGGCAGTCCACAATGCACTGAGTGGCAACTGAGTCATGACAGATGCGAACGACTTCGCGCTCACTCTGGTAACAGTTTGTTCCAACTGTCGACTTTCCTTGCCTTCCAAAATTTTGGTGGCGCGGGTGGTGCCAAATTGGTGTAGAGCCTCCTTTGTGTTTGAAACACGAGACGCGGCTTTGCGGGTGCGGAGCATGACTGTACGGACGCCCATCTTTGCGAACTCCAGCACGGTGTCCTGGCTGCTCCTAGACGCGCGAGAATCCTTTGTCCACACGACCTTGTTCCACACTTGGATATGCGAGCCCTGTTCCGTAGAGTAGATGCAATATTTGAACACGAGGTAGAATTGGTCTCCGGTCGGCATCTCCCACGCTGAGCGACGCTCCGTGACAACATAGAACTCGGGATCCTTCTGCTCAATGCGCTGGTAATGGAACATTTCGTGCTGCGTCGAAGAATCGTCGGATCCCAGCACCGTGGCCTTCTGGACCACCTTTCGTTCAACAAAGCGACCCCGGCGGTACCAGGGGCCTGCCTTAGATGTTCCGTGCACGACACCTGTGAAGTCACCAGTGAACACGGGCGACTTCGCGCCGAACATGGTAAGGAACAGTGCTTCGGCAGATATAGGGAACGTGTCCTCGCTGACCTTTGACTGCATGCCCTTGCCGATCTGCAATGTGTCCTCCTCACCACGCTGAGTACCAGAACCAACGGACTTTTCAAGCAAGTAAGCAGCCAGACCGTGTGATGCGGTGCCGTTGGGGCCCGAGCCGCCCAGCTCGCCCTGCTTGTGGGTCTCCTCCTTTCGCAAGGTATCTGCATACTCGATGTTCACGAGTGCCAAGTGCTCGAAGAGGTCTCTCGAGTTCATGGGGTGGCGGCTGCGAAGGTTTTCGATGACGATGGAGAACTTACGCTTGGCCAGGGCAGCCGAGTCCACGTAGAGCCTGAATGCGAGCGAGTGGGACTCGTCTGCGCTGTCAGTCTGCAAGGCCATACGCATGTCGCTGAAGTCAACACCGTGGTGGATTTCGATGTCGACGATGCGGCTGAGGTCGATGCCCTGCACACTGACAAGGCCGCGCCACGAGGTGTAGATGACGAGGGTGCGACCCGTTACGTACAAACGCGTGGGGATTTCACGCTTCTGAACGACGGTGGTTGCGCGGATGATGAACTGAAGCAAGTCACCTGAGGCCGGCTGGTGATCTGCCGGCAGCTGCGAGGCAACAGCGCGCATGTCACTGTCCTGGACGATGAGGCGACGCGGGTAATTTTCTGGGTATACGGGGAAGCCTTGGGAGTAGGCCGCCTCGGTGATGGGGTTAAGCCAGTTGAGGGCGCCCCAGAAGTTTGCGGTCATGGCGTTGGGCACGCCCTGGGGCCGGAAGAACCAGTTTGCGACCAGGGCGTCGCCCATGTGCGGGGTGGGAAGCGGCTTGAGAGCCGGGATTGTCTGGACCGGGATGGAGGCGCCCTCGGAGGTGAGGGTGGAGTCTGGACGCAGCCACTCTGCGTGGGTAGTGTCTGCGCCGACCTCTCTGACGCGCGTGGCGACAATCTTCGTGTCCGGCGAGTTTGCGGCCAGGTCGACAGCCTCGTCCGTGGCAAACTTGGGGCTCCAGGGCACAATGACGTGTGGGACGGCAATCTGCTGGTCGCGGGACTTGCTTAGGGCGTTGACCCAGCGCAGGCGCTCGGTGCGGGTCTCTGTCTGGACATGGACAGAGAACGCGTCGGACTGCAGGCTGAACGTGTGGGCGCGGCCGCCCTGAGCGGTCTCCTCTTGCACGTCGAGGCAGATCGTGGCAAGCTTCACGGACTCGAGGACACTGGTGCCACTCTTGTCGAGGGTGAGCGCACCGAAGAAGCCGTTCTGCACGAAGGCCCAACACTGCTGCCACTTCGCGCCGGACGCGGCGCCTGAGCTGGTCCCGTTGGCGCCCTTTGCCGCTGAATTGCCGTCGTGGCTTTTGCGGTGGTGGTGGGACGAGGAGGCGTTTGTGTGCTGCTGGGTCTGGTCAGCGGCCTTCTGCTCGATAAGCATGTACACCCACCCGAACTTGTGGGTCTGCTCTGTGTCCTCTGGTGTCAGGCCATGGCTGTCGGAGGAATAGGCACTGAGGTCCTTGGGCGGCGGGGCTGCGCGGGTCTGGCGCAGGAGGCTTGCGCGGGCGGCGCGCAGGTCCGTGGAGACGTCCGGGAAGCCTGCGCGGAGGCGGGCGCTGAGGGAGCGGATGCGGTGCATGTCAATGACGACCTCTGCGCGGTCGCGGGACATGCCGTGGGGCATTGCGCTGCGGCCAAGGGCCTGGGCGCTGAGGGTGTCCATGAGGGTGAGGGAGGCCTCGCTCTCGACGTCGCCGATGGTGAGGACGAGGGCGGTGGCGGCCTTCGTGAGGGCGCGGCCGAGGGTGTGGCTGCGCTGGGCGGTGTCGCGGAGGGCGGCCGGCTCTGCGTCTGCCGGGAGGCGCATGACGGCCTGGAAGTGCAGATCGTGCTCGCGCAAGGCAGTGAGGTAGGCGGCGCGGGCCTTCGTGTAGCGGGAAAGCACGCCCTGGTAGAGGCGGGAGATGGCGGCCTGCAGGGCCTCGTTGCTCTGCTGGACCTGGGCAATGAGGTCGGTCCAGAACGAGGACTCTGAGGTTGCGAACGTGGAGAACAGCAGCGTCGTGTAGTCCTGGAGCAGGATGCTGTTGTTGGTGAACGCGGGCATGAAGTGCTCGATGACGCCGTTGATGCTGTCGCGGATGGCGGCCATGTGGGAGGCGTGGTTTGCGCTGCGCGCAGTGAGGCCCGCGAGCCACGCCTGCAGCTCCTTGAACTGCTGGTCGATGTAGTTCACGGACGCGCGGAACGACGGCGTGTCGAAGGCGGCCTCGCACAGCAGCACCGACACGAGCCGCTGCGACGCGAGCTTCGAGTCTGCGTCGTCGTCGCCGGAGTTTGTGTCGTCGGCCTCGCCCTCGGAGGCGTCGAGGCCCGGCGTCGAGGCCCGCGACAGCCGCGCGGACGACACGGTGCGCGAGACGCTGGCGTCGATGCCGAGCGGCGAGCCCGGCGTGGACGACGTGCTGCGCCGCAGCGGTGCCGGGCCCGCGCCCGCCGCGCCGTCGGCCGCCGCGCCGCCGGTCGCGCCGCCGGCCGCGCCGGCGCTGCGCTCGGGCGTCACGCCGACTCCAGACGCGTTGCGCTGCAGCGTCGGAAACGCGACGCCGCCGTTCTCGGCCGCAACCGCCGCCTTGTTGTAAGTCACGGAGCCCGGCGAGTGCGGGATGGCCGACGCAAACGGCGAGTCTTCGACGGCCTCGTCACCGCGCGGGGCCTCAGGGCTGCCTGCGCGCACGCTTCCCGGCGTGTCGGGCCCGCTGGCCGCCGTGGCGGCCTGCGACGTGCCGGACGCAACGCTGGCCGCGTCGTGGTGATGGTGGTGGTGGTGGTGCAACCGCAGCGGGAGCCCGAAGATAATGCCCTTCTTCTTCGGCTTGGTTTGCTCGCCCATGTCAACAAACTCTACGTCCGGGGTCGCTGGCGGTGGTGCGAAGACGCTAGCTCGTCGTGACGCTGGACCTGGCAAGCCACTTTGCCCCAGCGGCCCAGGGCAGGGGTGACGCATCCGCTGGGCATCGGGATTGCTGACACGCATCTCAGATCGCGGTTGCTGCTGCCGAGGAAGCTTGAGGCCAGCATGCCGCTGCCCCGGCAGGAAGGGCCACCGCCACTATCAGGCCGTGACTGCCGGGGCGCACCGGCATTGGTGGCCGCGCGGCCGCGCGCAGCAACTGCATTGCGGGTCGCGAGACGCAGGAGCTGGCCCAAGCCCGCAGCATCAGGCAGGCCCAGCACATGACCTGCCGATCCGCATTCGGAACCAGCGACAGGTTGTATAAACGCAGCGGCGCAACGCACAGCTGCGCGCCGCGCGGTACACGGATAATTCGCGCCCAAAGCCGCCTTCAAGTCGTTTATGTAGCGGACCGCAGCACTCTGGCTATACCATGGAGCTGTAAGGCCTCAGCACTACGAGAACCACGCCCCTATAGGCCGCGCGCGGCTCCGTCCCTAGACACTGCAGCAGAATAAGTACCCTAGCCCATTACACGCCAGGGCCGCCGCGCGCGACTGAACCGACTACCATATGTTACTGCTCATGCTGCCTCGTAAATATATATAAAAAGCTCGCGACCACACTCAACCAACGCACTAGCCTATTTTCGTGACGCTTTCTCCAGACTATTTGCCCATTGCTGCGGCTGATGCATGGCGCCGCCCGGGGGTGCCACATGGTTATGCGCCGCAATACTGACTCGGTCATTAAGCAGTCTACGCACCAGAAACGGTGGGATGCGATCCAAAAACACTTCTCAATACTAGATATATCCCGTGCTGGCTCGCTGCTCACAGCCATCACTGTGCTCACTGCCGAAACAGACTGTCAGCATTAAAACAATGATAAGTATTTCAATCCTTGTGGAGCCCCTCAATGGCAAATCAGCCTGGCGCCCGCTATACCAGCATAGTGCTGTGCCCTAGAATAAGTGCTGTTATATCTCGGTTCCTGGCCGTTCAAGCTCGCCGTGAGCATTCGCACACACCCAAGGGTATGTGCGTCGGTCAGCCCATGCTCCTCAGAGCTTCAAATCAGAGACACAATTACCTTTGTTGTTGACTAGTATATAAGTGCATTAAGAGCATAGGGTGCTCATGAAACGTTTATTAAACAGTAAGCTTGCTGAATGAGTTGCCCCACACTCTCAGAATGCGGGCGCCAAGTGAGCCTATAGAGGCCAGCAGTGTTACCTGTACTCATAAGCAATGCAATAGAACGCTTGAGCAAAGTAAACTCGCCAGACTGGTGGCCGAATCTAGACATTCCCAGGCCTTGCATACATTGCTGGCCCTTGGGGGTACGGCGGGGGACTGACGTTTGCACCAGCTGCATTCAGCCCTGGCTCCTGGGGTGCGGGTACGCTTTGTGGGTCACTATGGCCACTATTAACTTCTGTCCTTGCATACTGCTGACCAGAGTTACTGACGGGGAACGGCTCCGGGTGTTTAGCTACATAATTCCCGTGAATGTCATAGTAACCTACCTCAACAGTTCTATCGCTCGTATTGTCCGGGAAGGCTGCGTCGCCATAACTTTGCTGCTGCTCAAGATAGCAAGACTTTGGCACGAGCCACGCGGTACCCCTTGGAGCGGCTATTCCGCTCCTAACATTCCTAATAGCCCTCCGGCGTAATACCAGAATAGTTGGAATTGCTGCGAGAATAATGCTAACGGGGATGACTATACCGAGTATAACACCGAGGATCCAGGAATCAGACGAAGATCGGTAAGGGTCGGCAGGGATCAGAAACAGCCGTTTTACCGGCTTCCTCCCATGACTTGTGTCCGAGCTGTGAGTTATCTTTGTGGCTAACATTTTTCTTCTAATTAATGAAACAATCTCTTCCGTCTAATTCACACCGGCGGTCCTTTTATGTACTTGCCGCGGTTCACGGAACCTAACCCTATCCCATTTGCCTGCGTCTCACGTGATATATGCCTGTGGCTGCATTTCAGCACATACAGCTTTGGATATAGCGCTGGATAATGAATAGGGAATATCAGTAGACATATATGGATGGTGTTCAGAAGAGTTGTAACCATACACCAACGTCGATGTCTCCGAGGGTGACATCTGAGCCCGAGAACCCGGCGGGGCTTAGGGTGCGCCCCACACGCCCCAGGGTTAAATGACATCATCGTACCGCGCACACTTGCAGACTGAGCGGGAGGCAGAGCCGAACCGAGTAGGATATAATATTGCGTGTCGAGGAACTAATCCCATAGCTTCTTGGTCTAACCCACGTTCAACTACAAGCACGAGAAGGGGACTGTTCAGTGATGAACCATGCATTGGGTACTTACAGCTCGAGCGCTTGAGAACCCTACCCAACCATGGGCCAAGCAGTAAGCCGAGCAGTAAGCGCGCTCTTATCGAAGCAGACGCTTATCATTGACCACGAGGCTTCTCACGGTCTGTCTGCCGATGACACAAGTAAGTACGATTAGCGAGCTTCGGTCACTTTGCGGCTGATCACACTGACCAGTGGCCGGTACTAAGTTAGCCTGAGTCCCGGCTGAACGAGAGCTTCGAATCAAAATTCTCAAGCTGCTGTCATAGCGGTAACTTCCGAGGCTCCTGCGTCGAGCTAGCAGCGGCGTGGATCAGCCGTATTTTTCAAACAGAACCACAATTACGCGGGTTGCTTACTAGGTTAGAGCTATTTCTACACTAACGCTCCGAGCTCCATTATGTGCAATTATATGAGGAAGTTATATGAGGAGCCATAATAATCATCAACCTTCTTTCCGGGTCGCGTGTCTGCATGATGAGCTCGGTTCCCACTTTTTTCTCTTTGTTGTTGTATTCTTCTCTAAAATATTCTCTGTATTCTCCTCTGTATTCTCCTTTGTATTCTCCCCTTTAATAATTTCTCTATCCCCTCCTCCCGACTCCTCCTTTCCCAGCACCAGCACCACTTCGTTCATGGACAACCCACGGTGCGAGCACTAATCAGCACCCACAGCGAATCCAGAGACTCCCCTAACCCCAATAAACAAACCGATATGCTTGCTGGGGCAGGTGCGTGCGCGCCGCATCAGTGATCCCGGCCGTTCGTCCAGTCTCCCCACCCGATTCTGCTCAGCACAGTACGCTGGGGGGCCGTCGCGGCCACGCCCAGCGCCGCCGCGCCCTGTCCGCCAGTGCCAGGGCCGCCTATCGTGCCCGCCCCATCCCGCTCCCCTCGCGCCAGCTGCACGGGGTGGGACTGGAACGTGCAGGTGACATAAGCGACGTAAACACAAACCCGGCCGGCAGCGTCGACCAGGCATTTCTGGCTGGAAAAAAATAGCGGCAGCGCAGACCGGTTTCAAAGGCGTGCTACAGAGAAGACAATGGCGCGAGCAGACGCCCCGCTACTGGGGCTGCGCTGCGACGTGTTCGACCACATTGCGACGCCGCCAATAGCCCACTTTGCCGACGCCGCAGACAGCGCGCGGCCCAGCGCGCAGGACGGCCTCGGGCTGCCCTCGTACGCGAAGCTGGAGGTGCTGGTTGCGTACCTGACGTCGCGCAACGTTGTGCGCAGCGAGGCCATGCGCGACTTCTTCATGACGTTCCGGCTGTTCACGTCGGCCGCCGAGGTGTGGGACCTGTTGTGCGCGCGACTGCTTTGGGCGGCGCGCCAGGCCGCACGCACGGGCGGCGAGAGCGAGATCGGCAACGACGTCGGCACCCGCTGCTTCGTGCTGCTGCGGCACTGGATCCAAACGTACTTCGCCATCGACTTCGCGGCAGACAGCCGCCTGCGCGCGCGCGCTGCCGCCGTCCTCACGAGCCTATCGGGTCTCACCGAGGTCGTGTTCTCCGTACACTTCCGCCGCATCCACGCGCAGCTCCGCCGCGCCTGGGTCCAGCAGGTTGCGCGGCTCTGGCCCGTGCCGTCGCACGTCGCTGACGACGACGACGCACCCGTGCCAGCCGGCGGCACTAGCGCCGCCTGCGCCGCCCCCCCACCCGACTCGGGCCTGGCCGGCGGCCGCGTCCTAATCGACGTCGACATCGGCGTACCCAGCATCAAATCGAGCCCACAGCGCGCGCGCCCGCGCCCAAAACTGAGCATGCTGTTCCGACGCAGGCACGACGCCGGCGCCAAGAACAACGAGGTGGTGCTGCACAACAAGGTCGATTTGCTTGCTCTGCGCGTCATCGATGACTACCACCAGATGCTCGAGCAGCAGGCGCAGCGGCAGGTGCGGGAGCAGACTGAAAAAGTGGAGCGGCAAGGTGCACCGGAAGAGCCGACAGAGCGGACGGAGTACCCGGAGGAGCAACAGGAAGAGCAACAGGCAGAACAGCAGGGAAGGCAGCAGGAGCAGCAGGCAGAGCAGCAGGCGGAGCAGCAGGCAGAGCAGCAGGCAGAGCAACCGGCAGAGCAGCAGGCTGCGCATCATGCCTTCCTGCAAGCAGAGCAGACAGACAAACAGGAGGCCCAACTGGAGGACCAACACGCAGAGCACGAAGCCCGCGCCGCGTCCCCGCAGTCGCCCCTTTCCATCCCCTCCATGCTTGTCCCTGACACTAGCAGCAGCAGCAGCTTGCAGGCCGTCGTCTCCGCAAAGCCGCTCATCTACCACCCACCATCCGAACTCTCGCATCAGGCGTCAGTCGCGCCGCAGTCACCATCCCTCGCATCCGTCCTGCCCTTCGCGCCGACGTCCTCGCCACAGCAACCATGCCCAACCCCGATTCAAGACGACATGGATCACTCAGATGTGCCAGCGGCCCACTCGCTGCCGCAGCCACCGCCGGACACTGGCGTGGCCGCCTACTCGGCGCCCGAGTTAAGCGATGCGGCGTCGGACGCCGCGTCCGACGTAGTCCCCGGAGATTCCGCCCACACGTCCCCGCGCTCGACGTCCACCACTTCCTCGTCAGACTTCAGAACCCCAACGCCCTCCCTGTTCGGCAACGAGGAGTGGTCCACGCCCCTCCACTCACCAACAACAAGCATAGACGACGACTCGGGCTCCATCCCCCACGAGAAGTCCATGGACACGCTCGACATGGACCACATGGTGCTGGCAAATACAAGCGGCGAGAGCGAGCTCGACGACGATGACGACGCAGGCATGGTCAGCAGTGCCGCTGCTTGGGGCCCCGTCGATATTAACGACTTCGAGCGCGTGTCCTACTCGGGCTCCTCGCTCAGCACCCTCTCTATCGCCCGCGAGTCTACGTTCTCCTACCACGGCGACCATGCAAGCGTGCCTGGCCTCACCGATGAGGTATCGTGGAGCCACACGCGGCAGTCTCTGATCTACTCGGGATCGCCGCGTTCGTCGCTGCACCGCTCGTCGCTGCACTCAACCCTCTCGGGTGATGCAAACCCCGTGAACTCCAGCTACAGCGACAGTGACTCTCATAGCGTCTCTCTCCTCTCCGAGCAGGATAACTCCCTGCTCCAGCCCTGCGCAGGCTACACCGTAGAGGACGCTGCCCAGCTTAAGGCGATTCCCGACGACACCGTTGAGGGCGACGTGCTCGGCGCAACTTTGCAAATGCTCGAGGGTACCTACATGCGCGGCCACAGCCCGCCGCTCCTCGAACCGTTGGCCGCCCCCGCTGCCGACGGCAAGAACTTGCAGCCCTCTGTGAGGCCCGAACAGCTGCAACCGGCCGCAGACGTCGGAGACGACAGCCTCGACATGGGATACACGCGCGGCATCCCCCGCAGCAGCACAACAGAGCTCTACGCCCAGGCATTCGGCTCTAGCAAGTCCGTCGACAAGTTGGCAAGCGACGTTGATGAACTCGGCATTCCGGCTCCGCATGGCATCCACGCCATTCTGGCCCATGTGCACGAGGAGCCCACTCCAGTACCCATGCTCGAGTCGCCGTTCTTGTCGCCTTCCCTTCCGGCTACATCACAGGCCTCACTGCATAGCGACGCCAAACAACCGATTATTCTACCCCAGCCATCATTGCATCTTGGTGCACCGGGATCTTCACACGCTCCATTCGTCTTGTCTTACACCGCGCGCGCTGTCGCAGAGCAGATGACTCTCATCGAACGCGACGTGCTGAAGCAGCTCGATTGGCGAGAACTGATCGAGGGCCGCTGGTCCACAGCAGAGCCTTGTGTGATCTCGTGGCTGCATGTGCTGCAGCGCTCACCCCCATTGAGCGGCGCGGGTCTCGTCACTGCTCGTTTCGAGCTGGTGTGTGCTTGGGTGCGGTCCGAGCTGCTCCTGTGCGAATCACCGGCCTTACAGGCCCAAGCGTATTCAAGGTTCATCCACATCGCCTTCGAGGCCCTGCGACTGCAAAACTTCGCGACAATGATCCAGCTGGTTCTGGGATTGACGTCCGAAACCGTGCGTGCCCGCATGGATGACACAACACTACGACTTTTGTCCGAAAGCGACCGGGACACTCTAGACAGACTCGAGGCGCTAGCGTCCCCGTCACGTAACTTCGCCGCTATCCGCGAGACTCACCGCCGCCTTTCCCACACAAAGGGGTGCATTCCTTTCACGCCGATGTTTCTCGCTGACCTGGCTGCGAATGCGTCCATCAGCGCATCGAACGCCGAGAACGAAATCCATTTTGGGAAACACAGGACCACGGCGCACCTGGTACAGAGTCTGACACAATGCATACAGCACTCGGGAAATTACACTATCGAGCAACAAGAGGCCTTGCTGTCCAAATGCTTGTACCTCAGCCGGCTCACTCAGGATGAGGAGATCAGACTCAGTAATATTTAATCACGGCAATGCGTTTCCCCCTCATTCTTGTAGAACTGATAATCCTGGGGGGTCAAGCCTTGCGCAACCCGACGACTGTACGATTCAGTAAAAGAAACTCGAAGAAATTAGGAAAAGCAGAAAAACTTAAATCGCACGAGATCAATTTAAGATTGTTAATCTCACTGTCTCACTCCTCTACAGACTCTCTCTGTGCGCAGTCAGCGAAGCACTATTTATTACAATGTAGTTAAAGCAAATTTCAACATCGTGCTAAAGCTCATTGTGTGGACGTCATCAAGAGTGCGGTTGGAGGCAGTTGCACTGATGATAGTTCTTGTAATTCCTGATAACGTGATGGTTTGATGCTTATCATGACGCATGGTGATAATACAGCCCTTACCCACACACATATATCGAGTTTAAAACAGTACCACCCGCGCACCGCCCGCGCACAACCCACAAGCTAAACGAAACATTCGATCGCAACAATGCTTTTCAAACGCAAGAGACCTTCCAAGTCCACCATTACGGTCCAAAAGGTACAACTCGTCCTCAACGACGCCCAGGCCACCTTAGTCGAGGCGTTGGTGGACGACATAGCTCTGCTCAACAACTTGATGGACCAGAGTGATGCCGACAAGAACATAGAGAATTATCCCAAACGTTCGCTGGCCCGAGTTATGCTAGCTGCCTCCAATTATCATTTGAAACTGAAGTTGGGTAAGTCACACGCCGCACCGCCAGACCTGCCCTTCCTGCAGTACCTTAACCCGGTGGACCCAAACAAGATGTCCTTTGCATCAACTTGTAAACGGGTCTATAAAGAGCTGGAGGACAGCGACCTTAGCATGGTGAAAGTACACTGGACAGAGCTTCGTAACGTTTACGTCTATCTACTGAGTCGCATTGAGTAGCACTTAACTTAGTATATCTCGTGAGTATCACTGATGCCCTCCATCATTGATCCCATGCGGCTTGTGCCCACCACACGCTCCAGTTTCAGGGCATCGTACTTACTGAACAGTACATGTACCTTTAGCAAATCCGGATCAATTTGTTGCTCAAGGACAGTGCGTGCAAGGCCGCGCACTAGCTCCTGGTAGAACAGTGGGTTGTCTGGCAGCCCATAGAATACGATGTGGCGCACACCTTTAATAGCATAACGACGGTAATGGTGTAAACGGGCCGAATATAGCATCATGTTCGCCCGGCCATCAGCAAAGAATGCGCGGCCACGACCTAGCTGTGATGGCGGCGTATATTCGCTCAGACTCACGTAACTATGATCATGTTTTTCGAGGTAGTTTCTGAGCACAACGAAGTCAGTATAAGTTGGCGCTACAATCAGAGTGCCATTCTGCTGCGCGCCCCGCAAAATGCTGGGCAAAAGCATTGTTGTGAAATGGTTAAACCTGTTTTGAGAATCCTGCGTGATACTCTGGGATTGGATTCGAGTAAAGACTTGGCGAACATGGATTTTTAGAGTCGACACGATGCCGACATACTCTTGACGTGCGCGCAACTTTCCAGCAACGTTTCGAGAATTCTTGTTCAGGAGCGCAACCATGTCTGGGGTCGTGAATCCGGCAAGAAGAACAGTTTGTCGCAGAAATACCGCTTTTTCATCTAAATACCAGTCTCGCACGCGGCTGAAGTCGCAGTCATGAGGATCCTTGGGGATTTTGTTCATGTTCTCAAACACATGTTTCACGTTTGTCCATGCCTGCATGGCGATTGCGTCGGTCTGGTCAACAACACACAGCTCGATACTACTCAGAAAATCAGTATCACCCTTATCAACGATGAGTCGCAGTCCGAGTGGGCTCGCAACAATGATATCACTGGTGTAGAATGACGAGTACAGCTTCAAGGCCTGCTTTGTGAACTTCGCGCCAAGACAGAACACCTCGTTTGTGTTACCAGAAAACAGGTGCTGGAAGTCGTCTGGCTTTGTTCCGAAGTCTGCTGTGGGCGAGTGAAATGCCTGCTTAAACCTCTTCTGGTTTTCGATCTGATTTACTCCACTGATTTCCCCCAGCCGTCTCATGAACGTGTACGCAGCATGGCGGGTAGGGAGCAGGACCAAGACGCGACACCGTGTGAAGCCTGAGTCACGGAACTCGTCGAGGTCCTCGTTGTTTGCAGCCACCTTGGCCGCGGCATGCTTGATGGTGCGGTCTCTCGTTTTGTAGATGTGATTCAACATGTGGAGAATGACGAGGTCCTGGATTTCCTTCTCATTCTGAAACGTTCGATTGTCAAACAGAACGTCCTCGTATGCAAACAGCGGGGCTGCGAGCTGCAATTGAAGCGGCGTCAGCTGGGGACCGTTCGCTCTTTGGAATGGCGCAACCAGACGATGCTTCACGTATTTCAGAGCCTGTTTGGAGCTTTCTGAAGGAACATTGACCTTCCCAGTACCACTAACAAAACTGTTATCGCTGTTGGGCCGCATAAACACGGAGCGCGGGCCGACCAGGGGTAGGCTGGACACTTTCTGGGATTGCCAGCCATTAGGAGGTGCAAACGGCTTTGGGCAAGAGAAATGGAACTCGAAAGGATCATGCGAGTCGCCCTCATTGTCGTCATCCACCTGGATGTCTTCGTCGTCCTCGTCTTCTTCGTCCAAGCCGTAGCCCTCGACGGCGTCTGTGTTTGTTTCCTTACTTGGCGCGGGCTCGCTAGACTGCGGTGCGGCCTTGCGCTTCTTCCGAGCAGTTCCGTCATCCAGAAGAGTCAGCAGCGCGTTGTAGGCGCGCTTATTATCATCCTCGGACATATGGCAGCCAAGGTCCAACCCACGCGGGCCTTTTTTGTCAAGGCGTGAAAAACCACATATACCCTTGCCCTCGAAGCATCAACGCGCGGGAACAGAGGATATGGAATGATACCTAATGTTATAGTGATGACAAGATTTTTATGTTGAACCGTAGTGTTTGACCGTAGTGTCAGATCTGGTGTCAGATCTGGTGTCATACCACACTGTCATGCTACAGTGTTGTAGTACAATGTTAGGTCACAGTGTAATACCTCAGTGCAGTGTTAGACAGTGTTAGACCACAGTGTAATACCTCAGCGATAGGTGATAGTTTAGACCACAGAATAGCACAGTGTTGAACCTCGGTGTTATACCTCAGTGTTAGTACGGACTACTTCAGTCACAACCTGAGGCTCTTACTGCACAAGTCGATTTCTCACGTTAATAAAATAAATAGTCTTAGTGAAGGCGTTGGACCTTACGAGTCATCAAAAGCGTGGCTGCCTGGATAAGGGGTGTTAGTATTCTGTCAGAATTGGAAAAAAAAAAGTCTCTTCAAGCTTGCATCAGTGTGAGCTGAGTTTATAAAACGTTCATCACATACCTTTTGTCACAACGAGTGGTAAACACTCTCCGCCCACTCGCGGTTACGGGGATCGTGCCTCCGCAGCCGCACGATTCCCGCAACCTCGTCAATCACAGCCCCGCTCAGGGCCCCCTGAGACGGCGCCCCAATCATCTCAACAAGCAAGTCTTCCACCTCGTCCCGCGAGTCCAGAAGACCCGATGTCAGTGCGCACAGCGTCGAGATGCGCACAGCGTCCGCGTGCGAGCTGGCCACGGCAAGGTTGTGGGCCGCGCACAGCCGGCGCGCATCGAGCTCAAGCACCTTGCTGTACTCCGCACACTCCTGGGAGCTCAGAAACGTGTGAGTCGACGCCAGTTTTGCGCAGACCTCTCGCGTGCGCGGATCCGCGTCGGGCAGCGCGGCCACGCGAGCGACCTTGGCGAGGTCGACAGAGTCTTTCAGCCCGGCGACGCCGACGCAGCGCGGCTTCTCCATGTAGCCGGCGCAACCCCAGAAACACGCGACACGATGCGCTAGCGCCAGCAGTTACACAGGGCGGTCCCAGAACAACAACGTGGGGCGGTGCTTGAAAGAAAGAGATCAAGATTGGCCGCTGGGCGGTTTTTCATTCTTATGAAGGCAAGGGTCAGTCACGTGCACTATCGCTGTGCATGAGGCACGACCAGGGGCAGGCGCTTGACGCGGTCGTAGGTCTCGCGCAGTTTCGCGTCAATGCGTATATTGTTCGCCTTGTCCTGACGCTCGGCAAGACCCCAGAGCTCGTCCCGATAGCGACGCAGGCTGCTGTTTTTGACCATGGCCCCGAGCATTGTCTGGAAGGTGACCAGGTCCTTGTTCAGCGTGCGGAAAAACGCCCACACATGCTCGGGGTCCTCAGTGGGGAGGGTGGCCACGCCCTGCAGCAGGCGGTTGCCAAACACCTGCTTTGTCTGCGGCGTTGAGAAGTCGGACGTTTTGTACAGATCGCGCGCCTCGGCCACAGTTTTAGGCTGCGAGACAATCGACAGCGTGTGGTCCGTGTCCTTGAACCCCCACTTGCGCGTCCACCGGTACACGGTGCGCATGTCGTCGAGGCGCTTGCTCTCGCGAAGCCATTGAAGCAGCTGGTTTCGCGACACGGCGCCGCGCTGCGGCCCGGCCAGCCGGATCACCCACAAGGCCGCCGACGGGTGCTTGTGGTCGCGCAGCCAGAACGCCACGTCGTGGCTGCACAGCGTGGAATCGCGCAGCCGGTACGGATTCGTCCGCAAAAGCTTATACACAAGCCCGTGGCGGTAGTCGAAGTCGGCCTTTGTGCGGCAGAACTGCGACACGCTCAGCCGCAGGCGGTCCTTAATGTGCTGTCGCAGGCGCTGCTGCGAGGCAAAGTCGGGCTTTGAGACCTCCTCCTCGGGGAGAGTCGTTTTCCCTGTGCGCAGCAGCGAATTGAGCCTTCGTTTCAACGCAGACATCGGCGCGTGCGGTCAAGGCAACAAGAGTTCCGCACCGCCTATGCACGCGAATTTATTTTCTCGGCCGGTCAGGTCACGTGCAATTTTTCCACATCCTCGAGCCCCATGTAGACCATACATATTCTGCAGCGACCCAGCGCGGCCAATTGTCAGCGGCAGCCGGGTCACTGATAATGTGCTTCGAGGATCGGTGTACGCACATGTAACCCGTGCACCAGTGTGCTGCACTAAATAGAAGATCAAAACAAATTAAAACCAGCTTTTCTGGATCTCTGTAAGGATTAATTAAGGATGCTAGTAACACAAACAGGTTAGAACATGCCCTCGATCTGGCCGTCAGGCGAGACCTCGATGTTGAAGAAACCAGGAGCCGTCGGCAGGCCGGGGATTGTCATGATCTCTGCCGCCAGCGCGTAGAGATAGCCCGCGCCAACACTAGCCTTGACGTCGCGAATCGGGACCGTAAAGCCCTCAGGCCGGCCCTTGAGTGCCGGGTCCGCTGACAGCGAGTACTGCGTCTTAGCTACACAAATGGGCAGGTTGCCGAAGCCCTGGCGCGTGTACTCGTCGATCTTGCTGCGTGCAAGATCGCTGAGCTCAATGCCACTGGCACCGTACATTTTCTGAGCAATTGTGGTCAGCTTCTCCTCGGCGGTCTGCGTCTCCGGGTCGTACAGGAACTTGAAGTCCTTTGGCTCGTTACAGGCGCGGATGACGCCGTTAGCAAGGTCCACAGCGCCCTTACCGCCCTCGGCCCAGTGGTTCGACACAATGGCGTCCACAGCGCCTGCCTTGAGAGCCTCCTCACGGATCACATTGTGCTCGGCGTCGGTGTCCGAAGTCATCTTGTTGATGGCCACGACAACAGGAAGGCCGTAGCTGCGTGCGTTCTCGATGTGCTTCGCCAGGTTTGCGCAGCCCTTGCGCAGAATCTCGACATTCTCCTCAAGGTACACGTCGGGAAGCGCCATACCGGGCTTGACCTCTGGCGCGCCGCCGTGCGACTTCAGAGCGCGCACAGTGGCAACAATCACCACCGCATCCGGGGATAGGCCCGAGGCGCGGCACTTGATGTTCAGGAAGCGCTCGCCGCCCATCGTGAAGTCGAAGCCGGCCTCGGTGATGGCGAAGCCCTGCGGACCGGCCAGCTTCAGAGCAACCTTGTCGGCGAGTACCGAGTTCGCGCCGATGGAGATGTTGGCGAACGGACCGGCGTGGACGAGCACGGGCGTGCCCTCAAGGGTCTGCATGACGTTGGGCTTAATGGCGTCCTTCATGAGGGCGGTGAGAGCGCCGCCGCAGCCGAGATCGTCGGCGGTGATGGGCTCACCCGCCTTGGAGGACGCGACGACCATGTTGCCAAGGCGCTCGCGCATGTCCTCGAGCGAGGTTGCGAGCGTCAGCACGGCCATGCACTCAGAGGCGACGGTGATGTCGAAGCCCGTTTCGCGAGTGTGGCCCTTTTCGGTCGGTGCCTTACCGATCTCGACGCCGCGGAGGGAGCGGTCGTTGCAGTCGACGACGCGGCGCCAGGTGATGGAGCTGGGGTCGATGTCGAGGCGGGCAAACTTTGTGATCTCTTCGGGCGTCAGGTCATCTGGGTTTGTTTTAGTGATGCCGAGCTTGTGCAGGCGCTTGTGCATGATAGGAGCGAACTGGCGGCTGCCCTTCTTTGTTGGCACAAGACGGCGGTAGAGCGGACCGTCCTTCTGTGTGGACTCGTGGAACATGCGAGTGTCAATGGCGGCGGCCAGCAGGTTTGTGGCGGCACCAATGGCGTGGATGTCGCCCGTGACGTGGAGGTTGAACTCGTCCATAGGAATGACCTGGGAGTAGCCACCGCCAGCGGCGCCGCCCTTGATGCCGAAGGTGGGCCCCATGGACGGCTGGCGCACGCAGGCAAACGTAGGCCGCTGCAGGTGGGCGCCCAGGGCTTGGGCCAGGCCCACCGTGGTGGTGGACTTACCCTCACCCAACGGTGTCGGGGTGATGCCTGCAACAAGCACGTACTTGCCGTTCGGGCGCTCGGCAAGACGGTCGAGGACCCCGAGCCGGATCTTGGCCTTTGTGTCGCCGTAGAGCTCGACCTCGTGGGGCAGCAGGCCCATCTCGTCGCACAGCACACCAACGTGCTTCGGCTGCTGCGAGCGGCTAACATCGATGTCGCTGGGCACCGGCGTCTGGAGGTCCAGGGGCAGCGGCTTGAACACGGCCGGGCGGCTCGACTGGTCGAGCTCGCGCTTAGCTGCCTCGAACACGTTGACCAGCAGCATGGCCACAGTCATAGGGCCAACCCCGCCCGGCACGGGCGTGATCTGGCCGGCCGTTTGCTGGGCAGCGGCAAAGTCAACGTCGCCGACCATGCGGTAGCCCTTGGCCTTGCTGCTGTCGTCGACAAAGTTTGTGCCGACGTCCACAACCACGGCGCCGGGCTTGATCCAGTCGCCCTTAACGAACTCGGGCTGGCCGATCGCAGCAACAACAATGTCGCCGAGCCTGACCAGCTCGGCCACATTCGGCGTCTGCGAGTGGCACTGGATGACCGTGGCATGCTCGCGGCGCAGCAGGCTGGCCACGGGGCTGCCGACAATGTCGCTGCGCCCGAGCACGACAGCAATCTTGCCCGCAATCGGAACGTTCGACGCCTTGAGCAGGTGGATAATGCCCTTCGGCGTGCAGGGCAGGAACAGCGGCTCGCCCGCGCGCGACGCAAGCTCGCCGATGTTCGCGACGCCAAAGCCGTCCACGTCCTTTTTCGCGCTCACCTTAGCCGTCACGGCCTTCTCGTTGATCGCTGCCGGCAGCGGCAGCTGCACGAGAATGCCGTGCACGGCCCAGTCGTTGTTCAGCGCGTCGATCTGGTTCAGCAGCGCAGCCTCCGACACCGTCTCGGGCAGATGCAGCACGTCGCACGCAACGTGCGCCTCGGCCGCCGCCTTCTTCTTCATGTTTACATACGTCGTCGAGTCCTTCCGGTCGCCGACCTGCACGATGACCAGCTTCGGGCGGAAGTCGGCGTGCTCGGCCTGCACACGCTCGACCTCGGCGCGGATCCCGGTGCGCACAGTCTCTGCAACCGCCTTTCCGTCAATCAGAGTCATTACTTTCAGCTGCTTTAGCCCGAGAAAAATGAATGCCGGGGCGCTCGATCTGCTGACCCGAGTACGCGGGCGGGGCCCTGTCGCGGCAAGGGCGGACCCCTGCCCGAGTCCCGGGTCACGCGGTGCCGAGTCAGGCGCGCGCGAGGCCCGCCGTTGGCGAGCAGCTCGGGTGTCGACTGCAGCAGCACCGCTCGCGTACCCTCGCCATGAAATGCCCAAGTCTAATTACACTCGCAGTACTCAGCATGTTGCTGGACTGGATACCTATTTTTACTTCTTATCTGCCAGATTAGACTGCTTACGATTCAAATCACTGACGTATCCATTTTAATGAGCCGCCTGACGGCATGCAGCTTGAACCGTTTGGTTTTCCAGACTGGGTACAGTACATTTCCCGCGTCTCTGCCAGACTGAGCTACCTCCAGCTCTACTTATTGATGTGGAATTATTGGTGTAGAATAAATATACAAGTTCCCCTACATTTCCTTCAGTTTAGACTGCCCGCCCGTCCTTCCACTTGGCTCTAAATACTCTCGGCTCCAATTACTCTTGCAGTAGCGCTCCCGCATCCTCATGTTGTCGCAGACCGCCTGACGGCTCTCCAACAACAACACCTGCGTCACTGCGCTCATACTCAGCAAGAAGCGGCTGCAGCCGCTGCATTAGGGACGCCGTCGCTCCGCCAGCCACAAAGTTTGTCGGCACAAACGCCGCCAGCTGCTCGTAGTACCGCTGCAAGTTCCGGTCAAACGAACTCTCGTATCGCTCCACGTGCGCCGCAAACCATTCCAGCAGGTCCTGCGGGCGCAGCTCGTGGCCGTCGGCGTCCAGCATCGTCTTCGTGGGATCCGCTGCCATGTACTCCACCAGCTGGATATTCACCTTCAAAAATTGGCCATACTGGCGACAGTGTGTTAGCAGCCGCGTCTGGAATCGTAGGAGCTGCGGGTGCGCCAGGTAGCAGTTCACAAGACAGCGGTCTAGAAAGCTGATGTGGTACTCCGCCAGCTCGCTCACCTCCTCAAACGTATCAACCGTTGCATAGAGCTCGGTCCAGCCGCGGTTTATGCTGTCCTGCGTGCAGTGGTAGAGCAGCTCGTTCGCAAACAGCAGCTGCCGCTGCCGCAGCATATGTGCACGGTGCTTCCAGTGGTCCACATCGTTTTCGGTTGTCCTCCACTGCGGCGCCAGCATCTGCAGCTCCCATGCCTCCGTCAGTGCACGCTGGGCCATGAGAAGATCCAGAACATGACGGAACAAGAACTGGTAGCGAACAATTGAGCGTCTGGGAACCACCAACGAGAGTGGGAATGGCACCTCGAACGTCAGCTGCAGCGCATCGACAACAGAAAGAGAGGCATTTGCATGGGTCGCCGGCTCATAGTCGTCCGAGTTGGCCACAATCCGCAGCATGGCGTCCCGGAGCGACTCCTGGGCCAACGACAGTCCGACATAGTCGCCAATCTTGTCCTCCGGAGGGCGCAAAAGGGTCAAAACGGACTCGAGTTGAGTGAGCGACACTTCGCTGGCCGGCCTGGCTAGCTCATCGCCCGCGGCGTCAAGAAACGACAGAAACGTGTCGTTGCCAGTGAGGAAAAACGTGTCGCGCAATGCACGCAGCAGCCACTTCAGGTCGTGCTGGGGCGTGCGGTAGAGATCAAGCAGAGCAATGTTCGCGTGACGGTAGGTGCGCGACACAGCCTCGGCCACGCGCGCGTCCTCGACGCTTGTGCAGCTCTCCAGGTCCGCCGCCTGCGGTGCCACAGCACGGTTCCCCGTTGTGTCGCGGATAACGTTCAGATACTTGCCCGCCACCAGCAGCCGGTTGTACAGCTGGGGCGTGCTAAGCTGCAGCGGGAGGTCAAACGCCCGGATCGTGAACCGCTTGTCCCAGTAGTCGTCCACTGACTGCCGGCCCGCCGCCTCCAGAGGGTTGTGAGCACCTGTTTCCTGCACAAGAAATTCACCACGCGGGTCGTCGATCTCGCCGCAGCTCAGCCACCGCTGGAGCATGGCCAGATATGGCTTGGAGGCCGCCGCCAGCAGCTCATTGTACAGGTTGGCCGCAGACGCATTGCCCAGCTCCAGGCGCAGCTGTGCCGCGATGGTGTGCAGCACCGCCCCGCCGCGCAGCTCGATTGTCGCCTCCTTCTCGCCGTGCGCCACAAACTGCGCCGTCGTTGCGCGGGCGATCAGGTCGTCGTGCAGGCCCTGCCGCTTGCGGTCGCGCACGAGTCGCGTCTCCTCAATGAACCGGTGGATCAGCCGTTGTGCATTCTCGAGGTGCGGCCAGAATGGCTCCAGTGCCGCCCACACCCGGTGCAGAGTCAGATCATGGCTCGCGCGCTCCCGCGGCGCCTCGCCGCCGCCTCGCCGCTGCGCCTCGAGCTTGGCCACAATCTCCAAGTACAGATGCAGCAGCACGCGAAACGCCGCGCTCAGCGCCTGGTTCACTCGCCCGTACTCCAAACTCGCAAAATGGTCGGCGTACGTTCGCACTGTGTACGCGCAGCTGGCCGCATTCACTATGCGCAAGAGAATGTCGCGCAGCCCTTTGTCAATACCGCTCTTCAGCCGATACTGCGGCCCCAGCAGTCGGTCGTCAAGAAGAACAGGGTCAAACGTCTCAATAAACCGCACAAATGCGCCTTCGCCGCCGGAAAGCACGCGGAGCACGTCGCGCACGAGCTGCTGCTCCTGCGCGCGCAGATCCTCGGTGTTCAGCACCGGTGCTTCATTGGGACACTCCGCAGCCAGCTGCTCGTACTTCGGCAGCGGCGCTATGTTGCTGTCGAGCCCCCGTGCGCCGGGAAGCAGCGACACCACCGGCGGCCATTCGCGAACCGACATAGGGTAAGGACAAACCCGTCGCGCGCCCAATGCGGATAAATAATAAACACGCTGCCCATACGGGGGCGCGAACAATTCAAGAGCTCACGCTCCCATCGGTTATACGGGGTGGTACTATATTATGAGAATACAGTTGTTGTTGTGGATGGACACAGTGTATATGTAAACTAGGGCACTGAATATAAAGTAGGGAATTTCGAGCGGGAAGTTTTAAACAAAAAGCATTTAAAAGGTCACTAACATACAAAACAAAAAGCTAGCACTGAGGTGGCTAAAGACCCTTAGCGGGGTATAGTATTACGACGAGCACTGCTCAAGCCGTCGGACCCTTCAGCAACAA
>JAJMJC010000045.1:0-38971 GCA_030563545.1 Entelexis stigmatis
GAGCCCCCCCCCCCCCCCCCCCGCTGATGATACGAAGCGCCGCGCACAAACCGCCCCGCGCACCCTCAGCTTGAAACCTGGCCCAATCCCAGCGCTCGCCCCGCGCGCCAGCACGTAAAATGCCAGTGTAGTGGCGGGTGGCTAACGGGGAACCGCCCTAGCCCAGTAACTCCGGCTCCCTCCACCTTAGGGGATTCACTACTGCAGCGGCAAGTTGGCTCCGGCGCGATGCTCATCAAGTTTCCGCCTACGCTGTCGGAATACCAGGAGCGGTACCTGAAGGGCCATGTGCAGGACTGGTGCCTGTCCAACGGCGTCGTGTTCGCGGACCCGCAGCAGCCAGGCCACGGTCACGGCGTGCCGGTGACGCTCTACCCAACGCCGTTCTCACGCCACGGGTTCGAGGACGCGCTTGCCGTTCAGACCGCATACAACTCGCTCTATCATGCTGTGGTTCGCAACCCGGATTTCGTTGTCTCGGAGCTCACGCGCGCAGCCGGCGATTCAGACACCTTCACGACCCAATTGCTCGACATCTACCGCCGGACCGCGCAGCAGCGCACGCAGCACCTTACGGGTGGCTTGTTCCGCAGTGATTACATTGTTGACAAGGCACGCACCAGCGTTGACGAGGGCCGCAAGATCAAGCAGGTGGAATTCAACACCGTTAGCGTCAGCTTCGGCGCCCTGGCTACCCGCGTGTCGCAGCTCCATCGCTACCTTGCCGAGTCCGGCAAGAGCAGCGTCCACGGCGAGGTTCCGGAGTCTCCGGCCCTTCAGGAGCTCACGGCTGGCCTGGCAGCCATGCACACGGCTTATCTCGAACAGACCCCGGAGCGCGGCGGAGTATCCCTCATCCTCGTGATTGTGCAACCAACGGAGCAGAACGTCATGGATCAGCGCCTCCTTGAGTACGAGCTTTACCACAGCTACGGCATCTGCTGCGTTCGTGCAACACTGGAGCAGGCGCACCGCAAAACCGCGCTCAACGAGCACAACCGTCTGATCTATCTGCCCAATGGCCACGAAATCAGCACCGTCTACTACCGTGCGGGCTATGCCCCCAATGACTACCCCACGTCAGCGGAGTGGACTGCGCGTGAACGCCTCGAGAGCAGCCACGCCATTCAGTGCCCGTCCGTGCTCACGCAGCTTGCTGGAACAAAGAAGGTGCAGCAGCTGCTCACGAACGAGGACGTCGTTGCCTCGCTCCACCCGGACCTCAGTGAGGAGCAGCTGGAGCAGATCCGCAAGACATTTGTCGAACTATGGCCGCTCGACGACAGTCCCGTCGGCCAACGCGGTCGCGAGCTCGCATTTGAAGCACCAGAGCGGTTTGTTCTGAAACCTCAGCGCGAGGGTGGCGGCAACAACATATACCGCGATGATATTCCGGCATTCCTTGAGCGTCTACCGCGCGACAGCTGGGGGTCATATATTCTCATGCAGCTCATTGAGCCACCTCGCGTGTCGAACAAGATACTGCGCGGGGACGAGCTTGTCCAAGGCCGCATTGTCTGCGAATTGGGTGTCTTCGGTACCGTCCTCTGGGATCTGGACTCGGGTAAAGAGCTGCGAAACACGCAGGCTGGCTTCCTTTTACGCACAAAGCTGCAGAGCAGCGATGAGGGTGGCGTGGCAGCTGGGTTCGGCAGCTTGGACACGGTGCAGCTTCCGTCAAGCAAGTCTGCTTAACCTGGTTCGATGTTTTTGCAATGAAATTGCACACGACGGCCGCCGTCTCTCCAGTGAACCCGATCATCCAACCTGAAGCTGATTCGTAAGTTTTCAACATAACTTGGCTGCGAGCAGAAGGTGCGGCTGAGAGAGGACTGGTGTCGCGATATCTTTCACGGAGTCTTGAGGATCTACGCTGCGCGCTATGGGTGGCCGCCTTATTAGAGGTTTTTTTAGGATCATACACTCTGAATGCTGAAGCCAGATGTTAAGGAGTTGAGCGCACCCCTTGTTGGCCGCAATCGTATCTTACACACTGACACACATTATCACAATCATACGCATGCACATGTTCACGAGCAGTGGTATCAGCAAATTTTTCGCTTTCAATCAAGCATTGTGGGCCCACAGCCAGGGGCAATAGCTAGCCTTCGACTACGTGCAATTTTCTTCTTTGGCCTCCACTACTCGGGTTTCAATGAGGCATAATGCCGCATATAGCGTCTAACGCTGCAACTCGTAATTTTGCACGTCTTGGCCAGCACTCTAGTCCGACATTGGCATAACGTACCTCCAATCTGCGCTATGCGTGTAAGCGGTTTCTTAGGATACTCTATAGTTCACAGACAACATATATAGTTTTACATGCTCTAGCAAAGTAGGGAGGGTGAGGAGGGGCCGTTCTTACGCACTTCGGAATATTCAGATAACTACTCACACTATGTTAACTAGTCTTATCAAAGGAGGAGAAGTAGGCTTGAAGGATTTGTTCATTTATTCACTGCTGGTGGTCGTAGGTAGTTGCGTACCATGAACGGCCTTGTTACAACGAGACGCTCAGACTTCTCGATCCGAATGGCCCATAATGCACCCCCTGCAGTATTGGTAAAGGCAAAGGCAAATCCTACGAACGGGATCGCCTCAAGGGTAGCTGCAACAAGTCCAAAAGCTAAATACTCGATCCGGTGCTTCTTAACGAAGTTGTCGATGCGTGGTTGGTCCCATCCTTTCAACTCGAAGTAGCGACCCAAGCAGCGCTGGGCGGTGCCAGGCACATCAAGTAGGATCAGAATAATGACACCAATTACCGGAATGAACGAAACAAAGAATCGGAAAATGACCATAAACGCCCACGTTGGTAATAATACCTTGCGAGGCACGCCCTTAAGCCATGACATGACGCGCTGATAGTCCGACTCATCTCTAGGCTGCGGCTGCGCCATGCGGCTTTGCAGGATAAGGAAGTCCATGCTCTCTTGAACTAACACAGCATCAAATAAGATACGGAGCGGCCGTGGGAAGACAAACATCTCTGAGATGCCACGCGTGATGCTCATGGACTGTTGAAACATGCCAATGAAAGCGCCAAACAGTCCTGCCGGACCATTCAGCAAGAATGCCAACGCAGCTTGCGGTGGATATAAAAATGCAAATGAGCAAACTACAACCACCAAGGTGACCACAAGCTGAGGAATTGCGAGCATAAACAGATTGCCCCACAGTACAGGGTGGATAATAATGTAGGCAATGCCCTTGAAAGGATAGAACACGCAAGTATCGAGGGAAGCTGCCAGCGATAGTGGTGCCAAAACAAGTGTAACCAAACTCATTAATTGTAACAAGCGGCGGATGGGAACGAGCTGCTAGAATGCAACTGCACGCCTCCTTTATTTTATTTTACTTAGGTCCAAGTACTTTCCAGTATAGGTGTCATTTCCACTCGCGGATTAGGCGCTTAGGGGCGTTAATGCACGTTAGTTCTCATTAGTTCCGTAGTTGGGCCACAGTACTACACACGCGGAAATAGGGATGCAGAGCCCGTGCCCTTGCGTACCCTAGCCTGAAAATAGGCTGGGCATTTCCCAGACAGTGCTAGGTGTGAGGGCTTCTGACAAATCGGCAAATTTTCTCCCAGCCGACAGGTCGCGATTAACTGGGAGCTCCTAACGAGTGGACACGTGCCACACGTGAGGGCCGTCCCGCCGCGCCTTTAGATTTTTCACGCCCCGCGACAACCTCTCTCTTCGCACCCATAAGGAATAGTCTGCTCTCCGAAGCTTAAACTGATTATTTCAAGACACCAACAATGAAGACATTGGCAGCTTACCTTCTTCTTCAGGCCGGCGGAAACACCGAGCCCAAGGCCGAGGACATCAAGCAGGTCCTTGCGTCTGTCGGCATCGAGTCTGACGACGAGCGCATCTCGCAGGTGATTGCTGAGCTCGGCGGCAAGCAGGTCAACGACCTCATTGCCGAGGGCTCTGAGAAGCTCGCCACCGTCCCCACTGGTGGTGGTGCCGCCGCTGCCGGCGGTGCTGCTTCTGGCTCTGCCGCCGCGGCCGAGGAGGCCAAGGAGGAGGAGAAGAAGGAGGAGTCCGAGTCCGATGGCGACATGGGCATGGGTCTCTTCGACTAAACCTTCTCTTAATGCAGTATATAATAAAGTATTGTGAGCCTCAACCAACGATGCACGGTTGTAACGAGGAGAGCTTTCTCTAATGGCGTCTCACTCGGTCTAAAGTAGCCGATGAAGTTATGTCGGGGCCCTTATGATGAAGGCCAACATGTTACTCTGTATACGTTGTCGTTTTCTGCGTAAAGTGCTGCACAGATGCGATTGTCGGACCACAGCAGCTCTTTAAATAAGTCGGTGAGGGGCAATTAATGATTGCTTTTACATATGACGAGGACAAGCTTAGCACGCATATTGCGGTTTAGAGGCCCTCTCGGCTGGAGGATCCACATGAGCTCGTAAAAGAGCATCAAGCCCGATAACCTGTAGCGTGAGATGTAACATCGAAATGACGGTTCAACACTTACGTTGTATTGCATTATCTACAAAAAACTCATTCACCAACATATACCGTAGTACTGCAAGCGACGCACTGCTTTACAACCAGGCAAAGTGTGCAACCACCGCTGGAGTAAGATTGTACTGATGTCATTTAATTTATGATTCAATGGAATTAGTTTTACGCCTATTCTATCACGGCCCTTTAGGAAGCCCCATCCAGGCTTCCCTCAACATCAGAAGAGCGCGTCACTTAGTGCGCTGCGGCACCGGCTGGTGAAATACGTTACATGGAGATGCATAAGCCAGCAACATCCAAGAAACATCGCCTAGGGCTCTGCTTTGATGTTAATGTAGGTCGACTCAGCACGAAATTAGCACCAGTATTTGCAGTCTCGGTCCGCTGAACTCGAGCGGCTTCTTTCCACTGGTGTTAGCGAACCGCCGAGATTATTGGTAATCGTGGTTTGACGCATGAGGTGTTTGGTGACAGGTGCCAGCCGTGGTATCGGGTTTGCCACAGCGCACAAACTGGCCTCCCTTGGCCACAGCATTACACTATGTTCGAAGTCACCCGCACTGCTACGTGAGCGCCAGGCTGAGCTGCCCACGGATCAAGGTCAGGAGCACCATGTGTGGGAACTCGACATGACCGATCTGACGGCAGTCGAGGCGTTTTCGGGGGCTCCCCTGCCTCCTAATAGTTACAACGCGTTTGTTAACAGTGCTGGTGTTGCGGGAATGGGCCTTTTGGCCACCCAAAGTGCGAGGGCTATCGACGCAACCATCAAGGTCAACCTACACGCCCCAATTCTACTGGCCAAGACACTGGCACGAGCCATGCTGCGTCGCAAGCAGCGGGATGAAATGGCGCACCTGTTGTTCGTTTCATCGGCCTTGGCGACGCGCGGTGCCGCTGGGTCATCCGTCTACAGCGCGACTAAGGCGGCACTCGAAGGTTTCAGCCGTTCGCTGGCACGCGAGCTCGGCCCCCGCAACATTGCTGTAAACTGTGTGAGTCCAGGGCTCGTGGACACCGATATGGGCCGCGCCGCATCGCAGAACCTGATCTCAAATAACCCCATACCGGGCCTGGTTGCGACCGAGCAGGTTGCCAACACAATTGCATTCATACTACAGTCACAACACATCACCGGCACCTCAATCGTTGTAGATAATGGGCTAAGCAGCTAGATACGATATTGTCTACTAGAACCCCATCTAGTACCCATCAAGTGTACATTGCGTGCCGCATCTGAACCAGCTAGTTGCGCCATGTGTATAGAAGCATCTGAATGACAGTCTTCTAACAATTCAGGTACCATTAATTGTCCCTTTTAAGAGACACTGCCGCTTGGTTCCAACTTTCTAGGGACCAATAATAGTGGTCCTAATCGAAGAGGCCAAAACCACCTTAGGGTTGCGTCACGCATTCATTAAGCCTGACAAAACAGTGGTTGCGCGCCCACCCGCACGAGACGGAACCACCATAATAAGGCTGGCAGTGCATGCTACAAAGCATTGCTGTGAGGAGAACTTTGGGAATTCGACAAGCAGCTCGCACCATGTACGTTCAGGCACTGCCCATGCGCTGGGGGTTCGGCGACAACTACTGCTACATCGTCAGCGACGACGCAACCAAGGAAGGGACTCTCATTGATCCGGCAGCTCCGGAGGAGATTCTTCCTGAGATCAAGCGGCTCGAAGCTTCTGGAGGCTTGAAGATTACTTCGCTCACGAACACGCACCACCACTACGACCACAGCGACGGCAATGCGGTGCTCCACAAACTGTATCCCGAGGTACCGTTGTACGCGGGACGCGACTCGCCGCTAGTGACCAACACACCTAAGGACGGTGAGACCCATTTCATCGGCCAGAATCTCGTGGTGCGTGCGGTGCACACGCCGTGCCACACAAAAGATTCGATCTGCTGGTTCATTGAGGATAAAAAGACCGGTGAGAAGGCTGTTTTTACAGGTGACACTCTGTTCAACTGCGGCTGTGGTCGCTTTTTCGAGGGAGATGCTAACCAAATGCTTCCGTCGTTGCGCAAGCTCGCTAGCCTGCCTCCAACCACTAGAGTGTACCCCGGCCACGAGTACACGAAATCAAACGTGAAGTTTGCCCAGAGTATAGAGCCCGAGAACGAGGCCCTGAAGAAGCTAAAGCTGTACTGCGACGAGCATGAGAAGGTGACTGGCGATTTCACCATCAAAGATGAGCTCGACTACAACCCGTTTATGCGCACCGACAATCCCGACCTGCAGAAGAAAGTCGGCACGTCAAGCGCAGTTGCTTGTATGGCTAAGCTGCGCAGCATGAAGGATAAATTCTAAATTATGTACTAGGCTCAATATGACCTTTTGTACGAACGACAGCACCGGATACGAACCGCACTGAGGCTCCCGGTACTATCAGAACGAAGTTACTCTGCCTTCGTTGTCCACGCCGCTAAGCCATGTAAACTGGGCTCAACGGTTCTATCTAATTCGAAGGGTAAGAAAATGAAAAGAAGTGTGCTTGGGTCTCTTTGAGCTCATAAATACAGTCCTTGACTAAAATACACACAAGCGGGAGCTCGTCAAGGGTCGACACCATAGTAACCACTACCGCCAGTTTAACAGCAGTGCGCTCCTCTTCGTCCATAACAAAAAAGAGAGGAGTGAACTAATTGATCATATTATACTGGTGAACAACTTCATTTGAAAGGCAGCTACTTTGGTTATTACTTTAAGCATAAGGCACTCATCATATATCCGATTGTGTCGCACAAACGAGAGAGGAAAAGCAGACCGTAAACTTAGTGATCAAAAGTTCTAGAATTCATATTCAATACTTTAAAAATGGTTTTAAAGTGAGCCAGCAGTGGAGTGGCTAGCAACCCTTGGCGTGTTGTTCATTTCTCGGTATACTTCTCGACAAACGAAGCGCTCTGATTGAATGGGCTCTGCCGCACCTACCCACTACTTCTGATAGCCCTTGGGAACTGAGAATCCCAGAGGTTTCTTGGTGGCCCGCACTCAAATTAAGCCAGGCTCTTAGCAGCCATCTACGAGCCGCTCAGTTTCTTGCCGCACCACGACTAGAATCGTTTTTTTCCCTCCAGTAATTACTGGGACATGCATTTGGGGGACTAATACAGTCGAGGAGTGCGCATAAAACGGCATAGACTTTTATCGTTTGCATGTCGCCCACACGCTCACCCGGAAGCCTATAAGAGACTTACCAGATCGGGTATTGTTCGAGGGCAAGGTTACGTGAGCTGCTTATCTCGACGGCCGGAGAGTGAGAAAGCTTTCTTCCTTGCATTCAGTGCGCTGAATATAGTTGTGATAACTATTAGGCCCAGAGTTTTTAATTAACATCTACGGGTGACTGCTGCACTATGCGACCACGGACGCTCGTTCTCTCCGTAAGATAGAGTGCGTGAGGGCGCACTACATGTGGACGATCGCATCTATGGAGGCAGATACGCACCCCCAAAGCTGCAGTGATCTGCGAAAGTCTAGTCTCGCTGTGCTGGGTTTCGGCGAATACCACGAAACTGTCAGGAAGCTTACCAGACCGGCAGCTCATTGCCTTCGTTTCCTGGAAATAATTTTGCGTATGAGGCATGAACTAGGCATCAAATGTCGTACTATGTTGCATTTTGTCTTGGTACAGGCATATTTTTAGGTCATCAGAGATATTTGTTAGGGCAGTTGCCGGGAAAGTGCTCTGAATAATTGACACACTTGGGCCCATTTGTGGTATGCAGCGAGCCTGTATCGCCTCAATCTGTCAACACTCTGCCAATGACATGACTCGCATCGTTGTCACGTTTGTTATCACCGAGGTACCTGTTTTATTGATAATATATGCAGAATAGTAGATGGCTTGGAGTTTATCTCCAAGCTCTTGGGGGTGGTCACCTCGCAGCTCAGAGCGAGTTAAAGGGCCTCGGCGCGATCACCACTCTCGGGATATTGACTGCGGAGTGATTCACAGCGGCTTGCTGTCAGTGAGATTCTGTGGGGATAAATACCCATCACTGCAATTGGTAGTAATGTATTCAAGTAGAAGTTGACTGCCACCTCGACCTGAGTTACGACACTCTATAAATAACTTTAAATTGTTGATCCCGTTAAAGTTGCCAGCCGCACAATCGTTCGCGCATCCAGCTATGCGGTATACATGAGTTGTTTCAAGGAATACGGCCACTCGTTGGAATTGACCCCTGACTGATATTCTTAGGCCTGTCGTTAGACAGTGTGGTCTCATAGTATCGGAGAGTTTTTTTTGACGAGTTGTCATAAGCGGTCAGGCCGTGCAACCGTTGTGATAGGGAACCGAATACATGAGCCGTCTATCGTGCCAGCTTGCTTTTTAAAACTTCAGGCAACCCGATTGTTGAGTGCAGTTAAACAGATCACTACTACTGAGCTACGCTGGTCGTTATAGTACTTGTCACATGCTACGTAACTAGCACCGGTCGTCCTTTTGGGCTGCTCTGAGTAACAGGGTATGATTTGACGTGTTAATAGTGGCTATATTTACAATGACATTTTCTAATGTGCATTCTGTGCGTGAGCTGAAATAGCATTACACCATCAACAGTGCATACCACTGGTTACCACCGGAAGAAACTCGCTCCGAATTCATAATTCTCATCAGCGCGTTCCTGCTGCTGGAACCGAGGATTTGGGTTAGGTAATGTATTTGTAGCACGTGACTAACGTATGTCATCCTCTGGTCCAATCGAGTTAGTTTGAAAGACGGCAAATTGCAACTAGACACGACAATGGCGGGGGCACTACGCAAGGATGACGCGATTGAGAAGTTCGCGCATATGCGTGCGAACACGCAGGAGTACTTCCGCATCACGCGGAAGGGCGGCGCGTTCCTGTTCGTCGTAGTGGGCTTGCTTCCGCTGGGTATCGGCTACCTTTCCTACCACACGCACGGACAGATTCAGCTGGCCGCTAACCGCCGCAACCAGCCTTTGATGCGCTCGTGGCCCACTCCTTCGGGCAAGCTGCACCAGGGAACCGAGGCCCAGGAGTAAGTGGACGCGACCCCATGTAGGCAACAGAGGCCTTTAGGCAGCAGAGGCCACCTGAAAGATGGCTTCGACTGTGCATGCGTGAGGAGTTTTCTGAAGGTCTGCACTATTATGTGCGGCATCCGTCCGCAAGACACAGCTGGTTTTATTTAATTTGAGGTGCCTATACAGGCAGCCTCGCTCATGTATAAAAGTCGCTTAGGCGTTGGATCACCAGGGGTTTGTGACCGACAACGCGATTGCACGGCAAATCAGTTAGGCATTACTCCCACGAGTAAGACGGCTGCAGCTCATGCTTGTTGCATGCTTGTTGCTGCAAATGCTGTTCGTGCTGTTTGTGTAGTAGAGATGTATTACAACTAGCTGGCATGGCCGGGTTTGTGGCTGACCATGAGATCGGCAATATATGACTATAGGCGCGCGTGCCGTGAGATGGTTCGGTTTTGAGCAGAGTACCAAGCAGTACATAAATCATCTAAAAACGGTGTTACAGGATGTGAGGTGCGCAACTAACAAGCAAAACGCGCGGACCACATCATGATCTCAAGTGTGGCAACAATGCAGCCAGCAGTACTTCACCGCCACGGTGGGCCCTGCTGCGTCTGCGCGCGACCGGCCGCGCGCCACACAGCGCGAGTCTTCTGGCTGGAAACGTACCCTTGCCCAGCTGTGGCCGTACCCCGTGCCGTCACAACGAATCACGACGGCGCCAAATCCACTTAGCATCTCAGCTTCTTCACTATGCATTTGTCGCTTGTGCGTCCCGCAGTGCGCGGCCTGGGGCCGGCCGGGAGGAGATGGGCGTCTAGCCTGCAGACGCGGGCCGACATGCCCACGGACTACCCGCTGCCGTCGCAGCAGAAGCCGCAGAACGCGGCGGACTACGCAATGCTGGGGATGGATGCCATAGCGAACTGGGCGCGACAGGGCTCGTTCTGGCCGGCAACGTTCGGCCTGGCATGTTGCGCCGTCGAGATGATGCACGCATCCGGCCCGCGCTACGACAACGACCGCATTGGTCTGATTTTCCGCGCGTCGCCGCGCCAGTCGGACGTGCTAATTGCCGCCGGCACCCTCACAAACAAAATGAGTCCTGCATTCCGGCAGGTGTACGAACAGATGCCTGAGCCGCGCTGGGTCATCTCCATGGGCTCCTGCGCCAACGGCGGCGGCTACTACCACTACAGTTACGCCGTTGTGCGTGGCTGCGACCGCATCGTGCCTGTGGACGTGTACGTGCCGGGATGCCCGCCCACCGCCGAGGCGCTCATGTACGGCGTGTTCCAGCTCATGCGCAAGCAGCGCGAGCACAAGCAGGGCCGTATGTGGTACCGCAACTATTAAGCCCCGTGAATGATCTCCGAGGGGACGCGTGCAGGCCTGCTGCCGCTGCGCCGCCGGCTGATAAAGAAAAATAGGCCCGGCCGCGTCCTGTATTTTGCAACCAATAAATAGAGTGGCCCTCTAAGCTCATGTACAATGTTAAACTTTCATCATACTTGTAACGCATGTGGATCCAGCAAACAGCGTACGGGTGAAGGGGAAGGGTGCCCGACCTACCGGATTGGTCGGCCTGTGTTGCTCAGGCCTGCAATTTATCTTTTAGCTGAACCTGTCGTTCGCTGAGCTAGAATTCTTTGTACCAGCCGGATTACGGCCTCCACGTCCCGTTCGTTTGCAGTCCTGAATTTAAAATGTTACAAGAAAGGAATGTCTCAGTAATAAATACATAAATAAGGAAGGATCAGATCTCGCCGCCTAGCACGTCCATGAAGTCCCATTGCGGGTCTATGTCGAGCTCGGTCGGCGCCCATTCCAGCGAGTCCAAGAACTCCTGGTTCGAATAGTTCATAGCAGGAGTGAAGTCAACAAAGCTGTTGTCACTAGGTAGCCCTTCATTAAGCTCTTGCAGCGGGGGGGGCTCCTGTGTTTCTTGGTCGCTGAGAGGCGGGCCCTCCATCGCCATGGATTCCGGTGCTCGCAGCATGTCTGGAGGCATGGCCAGCCCGGGATGGATCATGGACGGCTGGATCGGCATGGATGCGGAGTCGTCAGCAGACAACGGGGTCTCAGAGGGATTTGCAGCAGCAGGTTGGTGCGGCAGTGATGCAGAGTGGCCCATCAAGGGACGCGAAGGGATTGGGGGCGCCGACACCGGGCCCGAGTTCGCCGGCAGCATCAGCTGCGACGGCGCAGACTGCTGCGGCGACGACTGCGGCAGCAGAGGCACGCTCATAGGACCGTTGTTAGAACGCAGCGGCGCCCCACTGGAATGCGGTCGCACAATCCCACCCGACTGTTGGAAGGGCTGGCTTGGTGGCGCCGGCATGGGAGGCGGCGGCTGTGCCGCCACATCAGGCGTCTTTGCTGAGGGCTGCGGCTTCACTTGACGGGGCGTGCGCCGCCGAGGCGTGCCTGGTGGCGGCGGGTGCGCAACCCACACATGTTGGGGCGGCTCGCCCTGCGGGTGCACGCGCGACGTCTCATTCGACACGGGCACGACGGTCTTGGGTCGCGCGAACTGCGGCGGCTGCGGTGGCAGTGCATTCATCTGGGGATGCATTTGCGGGTGCACGGGAGCCTGCTGCTGTTGTTGTTGCTTCTGTTGATGTGATTGTTGTGCTTGTTGTTGATGTTGCTGTTGCATGTATACAGGACTTGCCTGGGGTTGGCCCGGCATGGCAGGGTGTGGCGGACCTGGCGGCCCAGGAAATAGCCACGGTTGGTGCGATGACGGGGCGTCGAAAAACATCTGTCCCATGTCAGACATTGGTTCTCCCCGATGCAGATGTGTGCCGACGCTCTTTGATCGTGGCGGGTTGCCCAACTGCGCGAGCGGCGGTTTCATGCCGGGATGTTGCTGATGGTGCAGTGGCGGGGCGTGCTGAGCGGGGTGCTGCGGGTGCTGGCTGTTCATGAGCTCGAGCGCAGGAAACTCCATGGACGAAGCCGGTCGCGCCGACGGCAGGGTTGTCGCCTTGCGAGGCTGTTGCGGCTTAAGCTCGACCTGGAATTGATTCATAGCCGAGGACATTTCCGGGATGATATTAGGCTGCTTCCGCGTCTGGCCTCGGCGCATCGACTGGTTGCTCGGCATCTTGCGTGTTGTTTGCACGGGCTTCGGCAGCGCCGACAAGGGCAGCGGCGCCTGCGGCGCCTGGCTGAACATTCCCTTGGCCGGGCTGCTGTCGCTGGCCGCGGACACGAGCTTCGACGACGAGTGCATGCGCGCAGCCGGGGTGGGCGATACGGCACCCTGGTTCTGCTGCGGGCCGCGACCCGACGTGGATGCGACGATGGTGCTCGGGGAGACGCGTGGCGTGCGAGAGCCGGGGGTTGTGGACTGCGTGGCCGACGCCGCGGCGGCCGCGGCTGCGGCTGCCATCGCCGTGCGGCGTGACGGGTCTGGTGGCGGTGCGGCAGGCGTGTACAGCGCGGTTGCGGCGGCCGCAGCCGGCAGGCGAGGTGCGCGCGAGTTCACCGGGCGCGACGCCGAGGGGCGCATCGGCGACTGCATGGCCGGGCTGGCGGCAGCCTTGCCGCGCACGGGGAACGGCGTCGACGGGACGTGGCGAAGGGTCGGCATGTTCCGCATTTGCTGGGACAGCTGGCCCGGCGCTGTTGCTGCAGTACCTCCTGGGCCAGCACTACCGGCACCGCTGCCGGCGCCGGCGCCGCTACTGGCACCACCGCTTGCGCCATTAGTCGAGCCGCCCGCGGCCGCACTAACCAGAGAAGCAGACGAGACGCGTATGGGCGAGCGTGGCGACGTTGGGAACGGCGGCGACAGCGCGGCGCTGGAAGACGTGGATGTGGAAGGCGCCGGCGATGACGGGCGCTGCTGGTCGGATGCCGGGCGCGTGTCGGAGCCGGCGGCGGCCTGGTCCAGGTTGGCCCGCGAGCGCTTCTGGCGCAGGGTCTGCTTGCTCGTTTTCTTTGTGATGCGCGGCTGGTTCTGGGCGCGCGAGCGCGGAGACACCGGCGGCCACCCCGGCTCGGCAATCCCGAGGCCCTCGACGGGCGGCGCGCTGGCCGGCGCGCTCATGAAGGAGCTGCCGTTGCTTGTGGCGGAGCCGACCGACGACAGCTCGGATGTGACCATCAGGGGCTGTGCCGACCCGAGCGGCATGTCGTAGAACGTTGGGGAGAGCGGGTCCGGGAAGTCGTAGTCGTAGGAAAATGGGTCGCCCGGCGCGGCGGCAATGTCGAGGCCGGGCACGTCGTAGAGATCATGGAAGTCCGGGACGCTGCGGGCGGCGTGGAGGCCGCGCAGGCCCCCCGCGGCCGCATTGCGCAGGTGCTTCGGGGTCTGCGGCATTGGCCCCGGTGGGATGCTTGGCGACAGCGCGAACTGGCCGCGCGGCACAGCCACGTGTAGGGCCTGCATGTCCTGGAGCGGCTGCGAAGCGGCGTCAAACAGCGCGGTTCCGCCAAGCCCGCCGGCCGCAGACACTTCGGCGGGCGGGGCGCGATGGTTGGGCTTCATGGGGCCTTGGGGCTAGCTGAAGCGGCACACAAGAGCAAAAGACTGGCCGTGCACAGAGATCAGGGGTTGCCGGTGCTTGCGGCCGAACGAAGGAAACGAAGGAATTCACAAGGCCCCTGCCGAGAGAGAGAGCGCGGCAGCAGGAGAAAAACGACGGGCGCGGCCTTGCAGGGAAAATTCGTTTCGGACAGACACACCAACTCTGACGCAAGCGACGGGCCTCGATTCGGCAGCGGAAGCGGCGCGTATTTACTCAAGGCTTCTCGTGTTTGTTGTTGAGTTCACAGCCTGCCGCATGCGTAGTCATCTCCGCGATCCAGCAACGATGAGTCAGCGTCGATACGCGAGGTTGCACACATGCCCTGCGTCCGCGGAGTCCCGTGCGCCACGCGCACGCGGCACGATAGTGGTGCTCCGTTCCGAGGCCGGTTGCGGTCGACCTGGACTTGCCGCACGCGCTTTGTTTGTGTACGCTGTACTGAGGTGCGGTACTAACGCGCTATGCTCTCATCGCGCCTTGGCCGGGTGTACCGGCCGCGCTATAAATAGATCCGCTTCGCGTCTGGCATGCCTCGTAGGCCTTCTCCGCAGCACACCTACTGGCAGGCGCGATGGCGTCGGAAACCCCGGGTTTTTCTCGTACCAGCGTGAATCCGCAGCAGTTGAGAAACCGGCCCGTGGCTCCTGGCTCTCACCATCGCTACGCAATTAAGCTCTCCGCGCTCTCCGTCGCGACTCTCGCCCCTCCCCCCTGGTATGCGTGGGTTCGGGGCTGATGGGACGGGGTGCAGACTACGGAAGTCACTTCTACGAGGGAGATGAAGATGAGAAAATAAAATAGATATTAGTGCTTGATTTCAAAATTAACTGTTAAGAATGTAAGGACCTTGGATCATGGTCCAATGTCGCTTCTCGCACGCATTTCTTCCAGACAGTCGAGTCGATCAAGACCCGCGAACGAGGCTTAGTTCGATAGAGACTGGGTCAGGACGGTGTCGATAAAGTAAGGTCTGATTGCGTTTCCTGTATCTGTTGGTAACCATCGTTGCTTCCCTGTGAGTGGCACCACCGCTTAGTGAGGGCTGCTGCACATACTTAGTGACGCACGCTGCGGGAATTTAAGTTGTGCTGCCAAAGATTGATAAACCAGCTTTCTCCGCGCAAATGATCGGCACAAGTTGGTATGCGAAGAAGTAGCAAGCCTGTAACAGAGATCGGAGAACCCTGTTCACAACCAATCCGTACTTGCTTTCTGCTCATTGAACTGCTCAACCCCTCCACTGTTCGCGTTGCTAATATTTTCTTACTATCTATTTCTTAAACATTAACACAGTCATAAATTACACTACAGAAGAACAGGTTTGGCCCTAGGATCCGGCAAGCAAGGCCGCACATGGTTAATACGCGCACTGGTTCGGATACTGGCGCTCGGTGGGATCCGACGGGAACATTCCGTTGGCGATCAGCTGCCTTAGGTCCCAGTCAATCGTATTTTCTGTCTTATAGGCCCAAATGATCCAACCGCTGCCGCCATACTCCCACGCATCCAATTGCGCCTCCACGTATCGCCGCGTGTCCTGCTTTTGCTGGTCCGTCCATTTAGAGATGTCCTGAATATAGTCACAGGAGCCTAGCGGTGTGTCATTTTCATAAGAACCGTCATAGCGGGCGCCGTGGTACACACCGTTCAGCACCGGCGTGCAATCGGTCAGTGCCGCAGACCACTCGCCCACAATGTGCCACTTGTTGTCCACCGCCTTTGTCTTGCGCCCCAGGTTGCACGCAAACTGCACATGTTCATCAATCGTGCGGTTGAGCTCCGGCACGCTAAACACCTGGTAAAAGTGGTGGTCCTCAACAACATTGTAGTAGTCAGGAGTCTGTAGCCAGTCATTCATCGTGCCGTCAGTCTCGTAGGCATCGTGAATCACCACTCCTTGCTCGCCTTGGCCCCTCACGGTCGCATATCCTTGCTCGTAAAAGTTCCGCAGTTCGTCTAGATCTAACACCGAACCCAGCGGCTCGTTCACTAGCTCAATACCAACCACTGTGTCGTAGAAATCCGGTCCACCGTAGCGGTCGCTGATTGTCTGCAGCACATCGACGCTCTGGTCCTGGTTCTGAGGATACTCTTTGTTCTGCCAATCATAGGTGTCCCGCAACCCAGAGTTGTCAAAGCCATTCTGCGACCCGGGAACTCCGTGTAGGTCGATCCACACCTTGATGTTATGCGCCTGCGCCCACTTCAGTGCCCGATCGAGATACGGAACCTGACCCTGCACGTACGGATCTTCGTCCCGGGCCAGAAACGCCCAGTACCCGATTGGGATACGCACCAGGTTGAGCCCCCAATTCGCAATTTGCTCGAAGTCTGATTCTTGGATCCACGAGTCCCAGTGCTGTTCTAGTACGCTCCGCGCCTTGTCCTTGCCCCACTTTTGAGTGAGGTGGTACTCGTCCACAGGAAGGTCGCTGGCGTCAAACCCCTCTCCAAAAAGCGTTGGATTCATGTAGGGCTCGAGAACAAACCATCCTCCTAGGTTCACGCCGCGAACTTTCTCATTTTGATAGTCGAAGCCGGGAATCTGGCTGACGTCGCGTCGGGCCAATGGCCGGGCCGCCACGGCCGCAAGTACAAGCGCACACACTGAGAACATTGTCATTGGAATCCTGGGTTATGCACCGATCTATTTACCTATATATATATTAATAGGAGGGCGAGGTGTCAACCACTGGCAGCATGGGCAAGGTTCCTTACGCAGACCGCATACATGATTCTGCAGATGGACGACTGCGAATTCATGGAGATAATGCATTGAGAATCGACGTCATGCGCGGTCGCTGCTGTATCTAGCTGTGTGAGAAGAAGCAAATAACGTCAGAAAGGTTTGGATGGAAGTGTGGGTAGCGCGCAGCACATAGCAGTTTCCGCTGCTTCTGCGTAATGGGCCATTACCACAACAGGTCAGGCAATCTCCATAGTTTAATTGAGAAATATGCAGTACCAGTACCTCGGGCTAAAGGTGCCCGTCTACATTGCCTGCTTTGGCGAATCGGCATTTCTCTTTTCCCTCTTGAAATCGTCGGCGACCCCGCACCCCCGTATTTGAGGGTAGGGCTATTCGGTGTTAATTATAGCCTGTCCGAACTGTATCGCAATTAAGTTGCTGGAGCGTATGAGGATACCTTACCGAACCGGTAAACCATTGAACAATGTTTCGGATAAATATGGCAATAATAGTATTGTTCAAATATTTATATTCCAATTCCTGAATGGTTCTCGAGCTCATGCCAAGGATCTTATGTACGCCCCCCGTACCCTGGGGTCAGGGGTTGTATCAGTACCCCACCATGTACGCAGAGGGAGGCTGGTATGTTAACGGGCAGAGAGGAGCTCGTGCAGCGGATTTTCTTAGCGGTCGATGAGAGCTGCAACATGACGCTTCCCCTCAGCGGTGCGTCTTGACCTATGAATTTAGATGCGTAAAAGCGAGCGCTTGTATGTAATCATTACTCCTCGGCTTATTCTCTCCCGTTCCAGCAGTGATGCCTCTCCTCCCCTGTGAGTTCCGCGCAGGTTTCGCTATTGGCTCTTAGTCATATGCGAAGTAGAAAACGGTCGGTGTTCGGTGATTATATCAGGTGATTAAATATTGTGCCTATTCATTATGCACTCGTTGCGTGAAACCATGATCTTGAGTTCGTTTGCATACCACGATCAGCTGAATATATACGGTATACCGGATATGCGGCATTCGATTGTCAATATGTCCATGTAGCTGATCGGGATGGGGAGCCTAAGTTACAATCGACTCACCGATCTCATTGATCTTCCCAGAGTTCGTGATTCGAGACTGCGCCTGAAGCGGCCATTGCTGGGCGAGTGCGCCGCCCAACTAATTTCCGATCAGTCGCGCCGATCATTTTCAACCCTGGTCTAATGAGCTAATACAACAAGTCTTGGTCGGGTTTCCCGAGCTTGAATAGTGCACTTTATCTTGTGAGAGTAGTGGTAATTACTTGTAGTGTGAGTCAATCAGTGTCGATTCCGCTAGCGGATAGCGTTCGTTGATCGCACGGAACACAACCATCTTGAATAACTCTCAACATCATCATTAGTCGAGGAACCGAGAGAGCCCGGATAATAGCTTTGCAACAATATAATCATCGAAGATAACGTCGGGCAGAGCAGTGATCTTCTTAACTACACTTTAGTCGATTAGTTCCGCTCACAGTTAATAACATTCTATTTCTATTTCATGAACTGTAATAGCGTCATCACGGTTTCCATGACCAGTGCGTGCTTCAGAAGACAGGCGCATCTCTAATACGACTAGTTGTGTGTGGTCAGCGACGGTGTCGATGATGACATTAGGGATGATAATTCATTAGTGCCACATTCGTCACTAATTATTACGTTATAGTTTGAGCAAAGCCATTGGTGGGTTATTTGCCCGCATATGTTGAACTAGTAATTCAAAAAGGCGCGTATTGATTCGTCTGTTGGTCAAGGGCACTTGTGCGCTAACAAGTCTAGATTGGAGACGTCTTGATAGCCATACGATTGCGTGCCTGGATCGCCAGTCTAACTTTGTGTGTGCACAAGACTCTAGCTTAGTAATTGATTCTATATCCCAGTTCTTGTTCATTTATGCTCTGAACGGTTCTCGCCTTGATTGACAGCTGTTTAGTAACGTTTATACAAAAAAGTTAACATGGTACAGTGACGGTGCCCCCTCTTTATTCGTGATCGGTGATGTCTTACCAAATCGCTTCTCGTGCGCTCAGTTGTGAATGTCTTGGCATATAGCCTCACTTGCACTCAGTTATATGGCCATATAGATATACATAATATACACAACTAAGCTGTCTCATATTATGATATATTACTTTAGTGGCCATCTGTTTACACGCAAGGGATCGAATAATTTGTGTCTCTAGTGTGTGGACATACAAATCTTCTCGAGCTCACTTTATCAGCCGTGTCTTAGGACTGTGTTGAAGGCAGGCTCCGTAGAAACTGCAAGAACCCTCTTCGACCCCTCAACCAGCGTCACAACTCTCTAATGCTCATCATCTTGCCTGCAGGTCTACTTTTATGCAATTACATATAAAATACTCAGCCAGATTGCAAAACTGTAACCGCCGAGCAACCCACCGGCACTTAACGTACTATGTTTTTAATACGTGACTCCTGGCTTAAGACTCTTACATTTCTCTTCCAGGTCTGTGCCACGGCAGGACACTACACGGTTCTGAGCACTCAGAGCCTTATTTTCAAACCATAGATACATCGTAAGAAGGCTGAGCGAGACGGCAAAGTATTGCGTCTTGGCTCATACCGCCCTGCATTGAAGTGCACGAAGACCTAGGGTCCGCTAGCGGCACTTCACTCTGAGTGGCTGGACGCACCTTAACCCGACAGGGATTAAATTAGATGTTAGGGTATCGTCGTCAGTTTCTGTGTGCGTAGGCGAGATCCAACGCTATCTGATGCACGGCGCGAACAGCTATAGTGCCTTAGGAACGCAGCTCCCCGGGGGGAAATAGCCCGTACATTATCTAAGGGGCCGTGTAAACGCGATATGGTGCTAATTCATGTGCTGTGCGAGGACAAAAGCGCGCGATTCATCAAACATCGTGTTTTTACCCTCGCCCTTAATTGAAAAAAGATATCAGGGGAAGTAACCCTTACATCCCGCCTCCTTACGGAAGCCGAGGAGAAGAGCACAGGCGGGCACCCCTTTTAAACGCGCCCCGCCGCAGTGAAAAACGTTTGAACCAACCTTAATTGAGCCGATTTCGCCGAGTCACTAGGTCCGTTTGTCTTGAGCTGGCACTGCATTTAAAAGCGCGTCCACTTGAATTCCATTCCTTTGAATTATCAACCGCCCCCCTTCTTTTTGTTGTAAGTTAGTTTCCGGCTTCCTTCCTTTTCCGACTAACCACCCATCCATTCCTTTTTTTCAGTATCAATGATTTCTATTCGTGCCCTTCTTTTGGCAGCTCTGGCCATCCCTGCGCAAGCGGCTGTCGTTACCGAGATTGACTACGTCACTCAGTACGCGTATGAGAACTACGAGGTTATCGTCGACCCCCAGGGTAACCCGATCACGACCTCGATTGAGATTGTATCGACTGGTCCTGCGGCGGCGGCGCCATCGACGCAGTTGTCTGTGTCGACAGAGCCAACGGAGCCCACCGAGACCACGCCCGCCGCGGCTGCGGCTCCTGCGGCTCCTGCTGCGACGCACTCGCACTCCTCTCCCGAAAATTACCAGTACATCAGTGTGAGCACGTCGTCCTCGGCCAGCAACCCGCCGCCAGCCCCACCTACCACAACGTCGTCTTCGGCCACTCCTCCAGCACCTGCTCCGCAGCCCCCTACGACGACTTCCACGTCGAGCACGCCCGCGCCTGCTCCTACGACGTCTTCGTCGAGCGAGCCTGCTCCTCAGCCTTCGACGACAAGCCCCTCGGGAGGTGGTCAGTTCTCTGGCGATGCCACGTTCTACGACGTGGGTCTGGGTGCGTGCGGTGTCTCGAACTCTGACAGTGACTTCATTGCCGCGTTGAACTGGCAGCAGTGGAACGGCTTTGGCAGTCAGAGCAACGGCAACCCTGTCTGCGGCAAGAAGGCCACGGTTAATTACCAGGGCAAGTCTGTGACGGTGACGATCGAGGATAAGTGCCCTGGCTGCAAGCATGGAGATCTTGATCTCTCGCCGGCCGCTTTCAAGCAACTGGCGGATGAGGGCGCTGGCCGCATCCAGGTTACGTGGAGCTTCGACTAGATGCCTAGGCTCAGCTCTCCTTCTTCTTCTTATTTATGAAATTTCTACTCTTTATGATACCCGTTCGAGTTGCGCTCTTTTCCGAATTTAAGTTATGCTATATCTAGATTCCTCCGAGTCTGTACAACAACTAGCCGTGTTGGTTTTAAATCTGGATGTGCGTGTGCGCGGTGAGTATAAGCCGTGTCGACATTGGTTGTATATATCACGCGACTTCTCTTTATGGTAGTGAGAATGTGGGTATGTGGCCTTAGGTATTTACGGTATATCTCTTGGAAATCTGCGTTTGGTTTTATCTGCGTTCGGCTATTGTATGTCTGTGCAGCCTGGTGGTGGGTGAAGTTTGTGTTTCCCGCAAAGAATCATAAACGCTTGAGACCTATACTTAGGTTCCTGTCATTTGTATGTAAACCTTTGTAAGCTTACAACAATTAGCAGTTGTGGTCTAGTGGTATGACGTCTGCCTCACACGCGGAAGGTCCCGGGTTCAATCCCCGGCAATTGTACTGTGAATTTTTTTGGACTTTTTCTTCTGTAAGCATTGTTTTCTTTTTGTTTAAGTATAGTGCTATTGGTATTCGGCCTGATCTAAATAGTTTAGCTCTTATTTCCCTCCTCTTTAGTCTTCTCACTTGCCTCGAGCTTTAGCTTGTTGAGCAGATCTTTCGCGGTGGACGCGCGGCGCCCAGAAGCAGTCTCTGAGACCTCCTCCTTGTCCTGTACTACTGCATCCTTCTCGGTTTTGTCTGCCGCCGGCTCGGTGGCTGATGTCGGCTCCTTATCTACGGCGGCGTCTGGCTTGTCCTCATTGGTCTTTGTCGCACTCGCGTCCCCACTATCCTTGGCACTTGTCGTGGACTCGCCAGGGGTTTTCGGAGTGCTGGACTTGGGCGTCTCCTCGGCGGTCTCGGAAGCGCGCTTCGCAGTTCCGTCCTCCGAGCCCAGTGCTGACGCGGCGGCCTCCTTATCGGCTCCCTTGGCGTCGGCGCTCGGCGCCCCGTCGTTCAGAGACCCCAGCTCATCGTCGTCACTATCCCCGATGAAGAACGCGTCGGGCTCGGGCTCATTTGCCTGGACAGGCTCCCATTGTTTGCGCGGCGCGCCCAGCTCGTCGCCAAATGCGTTCACAGAGCGGCCCTCCCTGGCGGTGCCGGCCTTTGCTTTGTCGTCGCGGACCGACGCACGGCTCGATTTGCGCGGCGGCAGCGGCGGGCTGTGCTGGCGGTCACCCTGGCGCGGCCACCACTGGTCACGCGGGGCCTCGCGCCCGTCCGGGTAGTATGCACTGGTGTCGTCTTCGTCGTAGATGTCGTTGCTGATGCGCTGCTTCAGCGAGCCCCAGAACGAGGAGACGGCCTGCTTTGTGTCGGCAAAGCCGCGCTGGAACCCGTCGTACAGGTCGTCGCTGACGTCGCCCTCCATGTCGTTGTCCACGTCGCCCTGGGTGACGCGGCGCGGCGCGTCGCGTGCGCGGGGCTCGCGGCGGCGATCCCGGCGCGGCGGCCGCGGCTGTTGGCTCTCCGAGGCGGCGAGGCGCCGCGCCAGCCGTGCGTCGCGCTCAATCTGCTCGGTGATGTATGCCGCGGGCCGGATTGTCGGGTCCGTCAGAGCAAGCATGCCCGTGAATGCTGCCTCCAGGTTGTTGGACGCCGCCACCAGCACCGCGCGCAGCACACCCTCCTGTTCCTGGGGGAACGCCGCGCGCAGCTCGGCCAGGTTCGTCGAGAACCCGCTCACGCGGCGCTCCGGTCGCGGCCGCGGCGGCGGCGGCGGCCGGTCATCCTCTGTGGCATTGGCGTCTCCCGGCGCCGCCTTGTGGCCCGGCAATGGCGCGGGCTCGCTCTTCTCACTGGCCGCGGCGTCGCCAGCCGTCGAACCGGCAGCCGCCGGCGCGCCCGGGTCGCGGCTTGGTGGGGAGGCCGGCTCTGTGAGACGTGGCTCAGCGCTGTGCGGCTCGGGGTCCACGCTCGCCAGTTCCGTCGCGGCTCCGGTCTGTTTCCGACTCATTGCGCTGCGTGTAAACCACCCTCGTTAGGTGGAGGATGGTGAGCTGGGTCCTCCACGTGGGGCAAGGGGATGCGGAGCCCTGCATGCCGGGATACAGATGCACCGCGCGCGCTAGAGCTCAGTTTCGGCCGAAAACACAGACGCTTGTGAGCGCAAGAAGAGTAACCATTCTGAGGTTGTTTCCATTTGCAGAGATGGCGGGCGTGCGGTCGCGCCTGTAATTTGCTGGTACCTACTTGTGTGTGCTAATTGGCTGGCAGATAGTACCCACCGCCGATCCAAGATTCGTTTACAGGCATCTGGCGCATGGCGGACGGGAATGCACACGCGCTGGCACATATGCATTCAGACTAATTGATAGCACAGTACAGCCTGTAGCGTAAGTCCACAACTGGCATTGGAAAGGATAGAAATATTATGGTATACAACAATACTGTCTGCGACACTTGTGCGCTTGTCCTGCATATTGCAGTACTTTACGGGCACTTATGGTCACCAACTCTAGTAGCTTTAGTACATCAGTCACGCGAATAAGCCGTTATGCATATCAATCATTAAAGGTAAGACTGTTATTAGGCTAACCGGGACGGCCGTTATTAGTCCAGGGTCCTCAGCGTGCGTGCGTATGTGCGCGCACCTACAGGCGCGGGGCCGCCCCGAGACGCACGCTTTGGGCACGCTGGCGTAGTGATCGGCGTCTGGAAGGTCGCGTGGTCTTAGGCGCGACAGATTAGGCCTTTTCTGTTGCACACACTAGTACCACTGGTAAAAATGGTGCACTGGCCCGACGCCGTGGCCGACTTTGGCGTACTCGCTTGCCTCAATGGCCCGCGAAATGTACTGCTTCGACTTCTCGGCGCTAGCGTTCAGATCCTCGCCACGCGCAAGGTTCGCAGCCAACGCCGACGACAGAGTGCATCCCGTACCATGCGTGTTCTTCACATTCAGATACCGCGATGGCAGGCGCACGATCTCGTCCGTCTCGGCATTGTAGAAGTAGTCTACGAGAACACCTTCCTGGGTTGGCTCAAGGTGGCCTGCTTTCAGGAAAACGCTCAGAGGCCGGTCGCGGCCCAGCTTCGCCAGGTCGCGCGCCGCTGTCTCGAAGTCCGCGGCCGCAATCTTGCGCCCGAGGAGCACCTCCGCCTCGGGTAGGTTTGGCGTAATGATGCGCGCCATTGGCACCAGCTCAGTGCGCAGAAACTCGACGGCCGCCGTCTCCAGCAGCGCGCCTCCCGACGTCGCAACCATAACCGGATCCAACACAATGTTCGAAACCCCGGGCGACCGCCCCGCGTACTCGCGTAGCACATCCCGCACCGCGCGCGCCGCATCCACGTCACCGAGCATGCCGATCTTGATAGCATCGGCACCAATGTCATCCAGCGTCGCTCGGACCTGGCCCTGCACAAATTCCGGCGGCACCTGGTGAATCCCGTACACGCCCACCGTGTTCTCGTTCACCAGGGCAACCACTGCCGTCTGGCCGTACACGCCGTTCGCGCCGAACGTCTTCAAATCAGCCTGGATGCCGGCCCCGCCAGACGGATCGCTGCCTGCAATGCTCAGTGCAGTATGCATTGAAATTGGCTTGCTTGCTCGAGCACCCGCGCTTGCAGGGCGGCCTATCTGCGGAACGCATCTACGAGGCACGTGGAGACACCACGTAGTTCTTATACAGATCGACTTGCCTCACAGACAGCTGCGGCCAAACCCAGGTGAATACAAGACTTCCCGTCCGATCAGTCCTATTTAAACACCTGAGGGCCTTACCAAGTATTGTAGTGGGAGACCATACGAGAACAGAAGGTGCTGCAGTTTCTCTTTTTTTGCATATTGGCGTTCATAACCTGAAAGATCGAAATGCACTGAAACATTCGATGCATGTTGCAACTTACCGCTACCACCAAAGCATGACCGACGGTGACGCAAAAGCCGTACAGTATGTGTGACACATATGCAACTAACCCAAGCCCTTCTATGCAGGCAGCGCCACCGAGTATGGATGTAGCCGCTACTGCAGTGACTGACCACCGCTATTAGCTGCCACTTTCGCCATTCCATACAATCAACTGCACGCTGATCGTCGCTGCAGGCTCGGGTGAGTGTAGTACACCGCATACAAAACACCCCAATTGTCTGGTACTCTTAAAGACCGCAAGACACACGGCGTCGAGTCTGCCAAACATATAGATAATCCATGTTCCAGTATGCGTTTTATTGCTCCTGCTATCACTGATGGTTGGTGCTGCCGTGCTATCGCAGCTGGCGCTGTCACCTTTGTGGAAAGAGGTACCAAGAAATGCTCAGCACGAAGATCTCGCTCTCTGATCGTACACTGTCAGCCTTGTTATATGCAGGTAATGGCTTATAATAGATTTCTGTGAGTATTGTAAGTACGTCTTATTTGATCTTCTCTTCTCGTCATGGTGTTTGCCAGGCATGTATGCAGTTAGAACGAAACGTTACTGGTCTGTCAAATGCTTAGCCTCTTTTTTTAACTCAGCCTCAAAATTCTTGTCCCTGTGTGATGGAATCTTCTCTAGACTAGCCGAGGTCGATGCTTTAGTTATTTAATTCTAAGCGAGTATGTCGTCTGTTGATATAAGGAAGCTTTCCCTGCCGAAAATCTCGAGACTTCAAGCACATCGAAAGGCGACTGCATAAGAGTCATTATTTGGTCAAACAGCACAGCAACTATGGCTTCTGAGTCTATCGCGTGATACCTTGTAGGCCCTCAATGTCGCAAATTTGTCTCCTCTACATTATGCACACTCTGCAACAGCTTGCTGCCCATCTTTTTCGCGCTCAATATGCATCACGGGAGACGTCAAACTGGACACGAACCTGGAAAATGATTGGTGAATAGCCTAAACTAAACTAAATAGAGCTTGCAGGTAAAAGTGAGTTTTTTAGGGTGCAGCGATGTTATGACGAATACTATAGACGGGGTCCCCATGAGAGTTTCTTAAATGCAGCAACATCGACAGCAAGCGAAATTCCTTATTTAGAGCCGACCTTAAGTACTCAGACTTCACCTTTTTTCTTATAAGCGGAGCGTACACAGAATAACCTTAGTCTTCCTCGCCGAAGAGCTCCTCGTGAAGAGTGATACCAAGCTCCTCGCGCGTCTCCTTCAGCTCATCGAGATATGCCTTGTACTGCTCCTTTGTGTCAACCTTGAACTTGAGCGCCTCGAACACGCGGCTCGCCGTGGCATAGTCGTTGACACGGCGAGCGGCAAGCAGCGCACGCTCAATGACAGTAGGTGCGGGAACAAGGTCGTACGAGAACGCGTTGTTGAGCACGCGCTGCACCTCATAAACGTCATATGCGTCGTCAAATTCCTTCTCATACTTGGCTGTGAACTCCTCATACGAGAGGCTGTCGTCACTGTAGAACCGAACAGCAGCAACAGGTCCGCGCAGCCGGGGGGTAACGGCACGCAAGGACGGCACGGCGCGCGCAGCAGCAAAGCGGGTGAGCATGGACATTTTCGATTTAGTTTGGTAGAGTAAGGTTCAAACCGAAGCTCGAGATTGGTCATCGGCGGTATCGGATTATATAATCACATACGCGACCGGAACGACGCGGCGTCAGGGGAGGTTGCGGCGTGGGCGCAAGCCAACGCAGCCGAGGAAAAGCGTGCATTTTGGCTTCAATACATATATAGTGAACAACCACAAGCGCAGGTCCTGCATAGGGCCGCTTATAGCATTCAAGTCAAGTTATAATCAATGAGTAAGCAAATATTAGAGAGTGTTGTGTGGTTCAATGCTTCGAGGGTGAGGAAGTGATTAATAGGCAAAAGGCTCGGTTTGCCAATAGCGGGGTATCGATTGCCCTTGGCTGGTGGGCGGACCTCGAACCGCATTGTGCGTGAATCGCGTTGTGTGTGAGCCAGCCACATGACATGAGCACCACCGAACAAATAAATTCGCTAGGGCCAATTCCTGAACACATTACAGGCTAGAATTGCCAATTCCATCGATATGCGGCACCTAAGCTACACATTGAGTCGCGCTAGAGCGGTAGTACTCTCAGAGTCGTTATCGAGCTCGCATCATAGTCTTATTTACCAGTGCATAGTTTCTTAGAGGCTCACGTAACAGCACGCCTCCTACCACTCGATCTGAGGCGGCCTGAAGAAGACGTGAAGGTTGATGTGGGTACTTACCTACCTAATTTGTCCACCTTCATGCTGCTATGTCCACTTGGCCGAAAGGGTTGTACTCTCCGAGCAATGAACAGCGCCAGAGCGCTCGCTAGCCGTAAAATGTGTAACAAACTTAAAAGAAACACGAAGTGTGTATTCGAAAGGTTTACTCAGGTGTAGTGTCTTAATTTGAATCGTCTAACAATTGACATGGACTTACGTACTGGTCGTGTACAAGTACTTTTGGAATGTTCCCAGCTGCGGCCAAACCCAGGTGAATACAAGACTTCCCGTCCGATCAGTCCTATTTAAACACCTGAGGGCCTTACCAAGTATTGTAGTGGGAGACCATACGAGAACAGAAGGTGCTGCAGTTTCTTTTTTTCGTAGTTTTCGTATTTCTGCTGTACACCTCTTACTTCCTGTTTTCCGTTGAGTTGTTTCTAGATACACTGACCGCCCAAAGCCAGCGGACTGTTGTTCGATTATTGACAGTACTTAATACAACATACGAAAAGCAGATAATCGGTCGTGATTCTAACTGCAACGTCCCTAAATTATCGTGAAAATTAAAAGATGAAGTTTCGGATTAGTGTGTCATATGCTTGTACCGAGTATCGGACCCTTATTACACCTAGCATGACTGGTGATTGCGCTGCCATGGACCATTTTATACATGAGCCCATACGTGGAAGTATTTGCATGCTTAACGCTTCGAGTTTTGAGAGGAAACCGCAGCGTGAGCATTGTCTTAATTCTTAGAGCAAATAGAGCTGGGAGATGAGATGCGTTGTAGCTTATTTCCCCTAATTTTGTTCTACCCGTGAAGTCGAGCTTTGCGTGGCCCAAATTACTTGTTTCTATTCAATGGTTGGTCCTCCCACGAGAATCGAAAGTATCCTTAGCGCGTCGGCGCTCTAAAATTGTTCCATCTTCCTTATAAAGCTCACAGAGCTTGAGCCATAGCTTGTAGTTCATGTTGAAATTGAACTGTTTCCGCTCACGTTTTTGTTCATTCTCAAAACCCCCAGTACCTCCACGAGTCTGTCGGTAGGACTCTCGATTCCGCATAGTACCGACTAGAGGTAGCCCTCGTTTACTGGGCATTACCCAGAGTTTGCCTAAGCTGACAAGTACACTAACGAAGAACATATTCTCCATTGTTTCTGCAAAGCTGTCCCGTTGGAGACATAGCTCGTATAGCAGAATAGGCTCGTAGTCATTAATCCTCTCATACGCTGCAAGCGTCGCCTCTATCTTTTGCATAACCACTTGCTGCTGATGGTCATCGGTAATCACATTATCTAGGGTGATATCAGAAGGCTCCGCAGCGCCAGCCGTGGGCTGTTCTCGTTCGCCGCGTCCGGTATGGCCTTTTCTACGCTCTGCTGCCGCTAGATCGGGCATGCTGGAAGGGAGAACAGCTGTTCCCGCCCCACGAATAAATAGCTCGCCAATATGACTTAGTAGCTGAACTCCGGATTCCTGTGTTGCTTGTACACGGAGGGCGTTTAGTAAAGTGTCCACAGAAACCGTCCCTGACTCTCCCAGAACCTGGTTTTTGGCTCTCGCTAGACAAATGTCACTGAGATGTAACAAGGCTTGCTGGTCCTCACGCAAAATGACGCTGGAATGTGTGTCAAGCACATGCTGGTTGTAAAGGTCGTCAATGCGTTGCATAGTCCCCCGGAGTTCCTCGTCGCTCCCGTTGCGGTCAACTAGACTGTTCCATTGCCGTTTGAGGTCACTCTCAAATGCCTCATAGTCTTGGTGTGCAGGTAGGATCAGGTCATATTCTCCAGTCTCTTGCGCGGTTGATTCTGTGCTCATTAACGAACCAACGCGTCACCGACGTAGCAGAGGCATTTCCTATTTATTATGGGTTTGGGAGTCGCTCTCTGGCTACGCGTGACCGGGAGCTCCAAGGGTAGGGGTTATGGCAACTTTCGACATTGAAGTTGTTCACGCAGATGCACGGTTTGGTAGTTATGAGGACATTTGCAGCCCAGGTTAGGATAGACAGAGACGGCTTATCAGTCATAAAAGGCTCCTTTAAGACGTATTAGAGTGAGTCATGGATACACAATTGTTGGGCTTTTGTGTAATCAGAAATGGCGGACTATCTAAGTCTTTTTCGTTGAGAGTTCGCTATGTCGCGTAACAACCCTCCTTTCTAAGACCCCATATAATGTAGAATCTAAGCTCTATGAGCTCGTATATTAGCGACCTCGATGAGTTTTGCTTTGTTCGATGTGAATACCCGCCTTACTGTCTCGATCTTAGGTCTTCCGTCGACCATCAAGAGCAAAATGCGGCTATCTAGGTAGACATTTAAAGCAACCAGCTCAATTGCAATGCAGTTTTACTCATTTTACGTATTCGTGAAAGCAAGTGCTTTGAGATTCCTTAAAATCACAGTCAACGTGCACCTACTAACCTCAGTATGGCACCAGCCATAACAATCGCTATATGACAAAACTGAAGTCACATCCCTCTACAGCAATAGCAAGTGTTTACCAAAAACATAAAGATACTTCGCATCTTTTTAACGACCACTTATGCGGCGCAATGCGCGGCTTTAGTGTGGCAGGTTGATTGCATTCATGGTCGCAAGTCACCTTCTCGTTTCCTGAGTCAGGACCTTCAGTGCCGTCATGCTGGCCAAGTGGGCGGTCTCACATCGTTATTATCTGAATCCGGTAATTTATCATATAAGTTGGAAGTGGTCTGCGCATGCTCGGATCTCGTCATCATGCGGTCTTCGTAGGTATATAACGGCTAAAGCTGCTATAACGCTTGGCTCAACGTTAGTCCCGAAGTAGAATATCTCACAATGTCCAGGAACTTTCTTTTTCTTCAGTTTTTGGTAGCGACCGTCATGGGTCAAGGCGTGAATGTGAATGCCATTGCTATTTCTAACCCGCAGGCTCAAGACATTTCGACCATTCTCGCTCAGCCGACTTCACCCGATACCCTGGATACTCCAAAGGAAACGTCTAAGGAATTCGCCGTCACTACCCTTACAGCTGTCATGAATGGTCAAGAAGGTGATTCCAACGGTCCCAAACTGCGTCAGAATTTGTTCCATTTTGGTGCTGGCCACTATGCGCCGGCTCAACCATGCCCCCCACGTGGTGGCTACCTCGACCGCGAGAATCATCGTGAGCACGAACGCGAACGCCCCCATCAGCGAGGTCACGAAGGTAGCAATCGATACCCGCATGATCCCAACTTGGTGCCATTGAGAGACGACCGCCGTGCCTACCCTAGCGTTGGTTTGGATTCCCCACTGCAGGACAGGGTGCCGCAGGACAGGGTGCCAGCTGGATACCCAGGCCAAGCATTTGATCCGTATGACCCTCCTCTTCCGCCTCCGTACCTGCGTGTGACCCCTAGTGTGGTTGTGCAACCATACACACACACGCATGTAGAGACGTCAACGTCCACTGAATTCGACGTCTCAACTACTCTTCGTACACGCACCCTAACGGAAGAGCTTTACTCGACACAAACCCATATCTTCCACCCTGAGCGTACCTTCACCATCGTAGACCACCACACATACCTTGAGTATCCTGGCTCAACAATTGATCCCGCCCGAGTCCGTGGACCCGTACCTACAGCACCAGTCTGGGCGGACCCCTGCTATTAACTGGTATGATCTACTTTACAAACCCTAATTTCTCAAATCGCAACTAGCAATCTGTAATAACAATTAATTCCTGCCGCACTGGATACTTCAAACAAACGAAAAGAACCGTTACCTGCTCGGAAATGAAAAGCAGAGAACCTACATTTCGTTTAGACCGCTTATCAAACTCGAGGCATCGTTATCGCCGTCAGGGCTGGGGTAACGCACGCAAATGTGTAGTTTCATGTACCACAGTCGACTCTTACTGCATTTTTTATTATGTTAAAGAAGGTATTTAGTTCAGGTACCGAGTCGAGCTTTTGATGTAGCCTTAGGGTCTTGTCTCATCTGTGTGAGTGTCACTAGTTTTAAGCTGAATACAAGATTTTCATGCTCTTTTTGTGCTCATTTTCTTTCTCCCTGACCTACGGGCGGGGTCACTTATGTAGTATGCACATTTTCTGTCAGCTAGTATGCATTCAATCCCCTTTTCCACCAGTTCCTTCCGCGTGACATGATGCTATTCAGTCTACTTAAGCACGTTTTTGACAAGGCTGATGGTGTGATAGAAGCAGATTCTCATTGTTTTGCTCTCGGCCGAGAAGATCCTATCTTTCCTATAGCTCCTATATAAGAATGCCAAATTAGATCTATATAAAGCTTCTATTAGGATACATAGAAATGGCCGAACAAGTTGACCAGAAGCATACGGGGCACCATGTGCTTGGCCGTGCTTTAGCCCCGCTACGCACTAACTCCACTATCGAGTCGACTCGTGACCCTGAAGTTCTGAATGAGGCGTTAGAGATTGAGAATAAGCAGGAGCATGTGGGGTACAATCATTGGTACGATGGCTTTGTTCGTCTCTTCGTATGGTATCCTAGTGAAATGCCGAAAGACGAGAAAATGTTTTTGCTCAAACTGGACTGGATCATTTTGCTATATGTGTGTGCTTCGTATTTCACAAAGTCGCTGGACAAAAGCAACATCACTAATGCGTACATTACGAACATGAAGGAGGACATCAACTTTGGAGGAAACGACTTGTCATATGCTAAGTCGCTCTACTCAGCCGGTTATATTGTGTCTATGTGCTTTGGTATCATGTTTGTCACACGACCCTGGGCCCGTCTGATGCTTCCACTCCTTGAGACGATTTGGGGCGTATTGACGTTCTGCGAGTCGCAGGCGTCTAACAAAAGCCAAATGTATGCATTGCGCTTTCTTATTGGATTAGCTGAGGGTCCGATTTTCCCCAGTGTTGTGTACACTATAGGATCATGGTACAAACGTGATGAGCTCTACCGAAGAGTCATGGCGTTTTCAGTTTCAGCATCAATTGGAGGCATTTTTTCGGGATTCTTACAGACAGCTGCATACACCCATTTGAGTGGGAAGGGAGGTATGTCTGGATGGCAGTGGGGCTTCATTATTGATGGAATTTTCACTGTGCCCATTGCGCTGATCGGGTTTTTCTTTTATCCCGGATCTCTCGAGCAAGCCAAGAAGGTTTGGTGGCTTAAAAAGAGCGAATATGCTTTAGCTGAGCGACGCATGCGCGAGTCTGGCGTACGTCCCTCGGGTAAGATCAACCTGAGTATCATAAAGCGCGTTGTCTTCCGATGGCATGTGCACTATTATACTGCCTTCTGGGTGTTGCTGAACATTGTCGCTCTTCCTGATGGTACCGGATTCCCACTATGGCTCAAGGCTGCGGGATATGGTGTGTCTGAGCGAAACAACTACCCATCGATACAGTCCGCTGTAGGTATTGTTGCCCAGTTTGTTCTTGCAGGATTGTCTGATACAATATCACCAATCTTTTTTTTGACTTTGACCCAAGTGCTCTTTATCATTAGCTACAGCTCGCTGGCAGCATGGAACATCCCGAATGGCTACCGATGGTTCTGTTTCATGATCGTCGGTTTCGATGGTGTGAACCAAGCAATTGTGTCTGGCCAGATCAATAGATCAACACGCCGAGATTCTGAGGAGCGTGCGTTTGTTCTCGGCTTTAGTGATGCCGTATCGCAAGCTATGAATATCTGGACAAATATCGCGTTTTATCCTACTGACGACGCACCTAGGTTCCACCTAGGCTACATCATCTCCACTGTTGCTGCCATTATTATGCTTTTCCTGCCAATTCTTCAGTTTTTTGGTGACCGCTGGGATCAGAAGCACTACGCTGTCTCTGATGCTGCAGCCGTGTTGGAACAGAACCACAGCGATAGCAGTGACGCGTCAAACTCTGAGGATGTGGATGAAAAGAGTGGGGCAGTGGAGGAGATCCACAGTGATGATGGTAGTAGCTCTAATGATGGCGAGCAAGCTCAGGTTTCCTCGGATACAAAGGAGAAACGTTCACACCGGCTGGCCCGGCGGCTGAAGAACCTCTTTTAAGATCCCAGAACTCCTAATTGGAAAACATTCCACAAACATACTTGTTTCATGTTTGAACTAATTAATTAACTTTGTTATTTTTGTCCTTCGCTTTTTCTCGGTGCAGTGTGCGCGTTGCCGTGTGCGCCCTGCCTTGTGTGCTGCACGCCGTGCTGAGTGATGTCAGCCTGTGTTTAGCGAGAGGGCAGGGTCGATTAACTAAATGAAATATTCTTCGCTTGACTCTGGAAAATCATGGACAGTGGGCTGATAGGCGAGTATGAGAAAATACGGCACGGTCAGCCTAGAAGAAGTTTGAGCCTGGAGCTCGGCGACGCCGAAAACGGCAGTGTTGCGAGCACGCAAGGCTATGAACTCATTATCTGGTTGTGTCAGAGAGTGCTCCTATTGTGCACAATTATCGTTGCATCATGTATGTTGAGCTATCTATACCATGACTTGAAGCCCTCAGGAGGCGTGGCTGTAGCAATCACAGCGATGATGGTTTTTGCTGGTCTCATTGGGGCGCTTATGGCAATGATCATCGGATCGCTGCTGCTGATCAAACGCTTTACGAACAATTGATCTAACTTGTTTGCTATTTCGATTATATTGCTTCCTACAAATAATTGCGCACAAAGGTGGGAGGAGGATGTGCCTGGCGCTCGAAAACGACGGGCGTAGTAGATCAAGGACAAAGGCCAAGCTATAGTACGCGAGCCGCAAAATACTGTAGAACCCGCAAATTAGGCCCAGGTTCTCGTTAAATGGTATCAAAGCGCAGAATTGTGCATATTTATAGTAAGCTATGAGCAAATATGAGCAGCAGTTTGGTGAAGCACCGCGGCCACTTGATGTGTGCGTGTTAGACAAGTAGCACGGAATAGAGTTGCTAAACATCCAGTATCTGGCAACCCTACGCGTGTGCTAATGTCTGGGAACGTGATTTATGACCAGACAGCTATGTCGACTGACTATAAGGATCCTCTGTTTATTGTCTGTTTATTGTGTATGGAGCGTCACATGGCAGAACCCTGTCGGTCACTCGTCGCGTGGTCTTTCGCCAGTATGGGTCACGTGTGTTACAGCGCTGGCCGAGGTGGCAGCAGCAGCAGCAGGCCTTCTAGCATAGCCTTCCTTCTGGGCGTCTGTGTAGTTTATGGACAAGACGATAGAGGCGCTGGACGCTGAGGCATCGGCGTTGCTGATGGACTCACTTCAGTCGCCCCCCGATCTACTAAGACTGCGGCTTTTGAAGGCGCGCACTAATCTCGCCAAGGTCAGGAAGTCGCTGCCGGAGGAATTGCGGCACGACGCCGGGTTCATTCAAGTTGAGGACCAGCTTCTGTCGACGGAATTCGCCATTTCTAGTGAGCAAACGGCAAAGCCGCAGGCCGCAAGACCCGAAACTCCAGTACAGGAGAAAGAGCCCCAATCCGTGCTCAGTGAGCTGTTTTCTTTGTCCTCGGAAGGCGGTGTACGACAACGACGACAACCTGAGGTAGACAAAATGGAGGTAAGCCAGTACCAGCAGGAGCAGCTCAGCAGTGAGCTCGTGGAAATGGCGGCCGCAATCAAGCGCAACGCCCAGCAGTTCCAGGAAAAGCTGGACAATGATGGTGATCTCGTAGCCACCACAGGAGATGCAATGCACCAAACCTCGGGCACCATGGCCAGTGTCGGGTCGAGGCTATCGCAGTACCGCCGTGAGTCGCAACTGGGCTGGATGTTTTATATATGGAGCGCGCTCTTCATCATGCTCTCGCTTGTGTTTGGGATGCTTCTCATCCAGGTTTTTGGGAAATGGTAATTTTTATTATTTAATGGTGAATCACTTTAGATTGTTGTTGTTTGGGTGACCTGTCGAGTCTCCCAGTAAGTCTCGATCACATCAGAATCTTCGAATTCCAGCTCCGGTTCTATCGGCAGCTTGAGGGGCTCTTCGTCGAGCTCAATGACCTCATCCACCACGTACGCTGCAGGCTTTGCATGCTGGTATGTACTCTCGGTTGCCTTACCAGCCTTGTCGTATCCACTTTCTTCCTCCTTATGAACTTCATCATCATTAGACGCTTTTCTGTACTCGGAATCGCTTGCGGACTCAGCGTTTCCTCGGTCCAGGGAAGGCTCCCGTTCTTGTAAGATTAGCTGGCATCGAGCTCGAGCATCAATAAGCTGCTTGTTGAAATCTTGGACCAAAACAACCGACGCGAGCTGAGACTCGCGTAGCGCAACGTTGACCTCATCCATGTTAAACTCGTGATTCTCTACGCGCTTGCGGTGCTGGTGCATACTCTGTTTCAGCTTAGAGTATTCTTTCCACGCTTCGATCTCATCGTTGTCGTCGGTAATCTGCTTTGCTGCCTCGACTAATACCACGTCAAAGTAGTCGTCCAGGGCGTCTAGTGTCACCTTACGGACACTCACAAGACTGTCCAGAATGTCGTTAGCCAGCTGCTCTGCCCGCGCACGAACTTTTAGAGCCATTTCTGCCATTTCGCGCGACTTATTCTCAAACATAGGGTAGACGTCTTCGCGAGTGATCTTGCGAGACTTGCGGCTCCGCGATTCCAGCTCTCGGGCCAATGCTTCACCCTCTTTCACTGCGGCATCCCCGTATGCGTTTATTTCGCGCAAAAAGTTCATTATTTCCGGCCGGGCTTCCCGAATAGCCCGCTCGGTGAGGCCTACATTGTCCTGCTCCATGCTGGCAATAGCGCCCTCAACCGTTCGACTGACTCGCTTCGACCAACCTTGTTTCGCTCCGCTCTTACCAGGAGCTAATGGCTCTGTGTTTAGCTCCGGTACCATTGTCTCGGCTCGAATCGGCTCAGGTGGCGCTGGCGCCGAAGCTGTCTCCTGCTCTTGTTCTGGCCCCACAGTACTGGCCTTTCCCGCCTCAGGAGGCACAGGAGCGGCCACTGGATCGTCTATATCAGGCTTTGTAGCATCATTCACAGCTGTGGCTGGCTCACCGCGTTGCTCAGAGTACTTGGCGCTCTGGGTAGAAGACTGGGCGGCACTCTCTGTCGATGATACCTCGGCCGTTTGCGGCGGCTCTACTCGACTGGGTGTAATCTCCTCGGGTTCGGCTTCTTGGTCCGAAGTTGCCGGCGTGGTCCACGCGGCCTCTTGGCTTGGCGACTCCCCCGCACTAGGCGTGGCATCGGGTGTCCCTGTCCCAGCAGTGGACGACTCACTATCTCCATCCAAGCCACCATTTCCATCATTAGACAGCTCGGGCCCTTTGATTACCTTGTTGTACTGGGCCACAACATAGTCTTGATATATTTGGGATGCCTGAACGCGGGCCCAGGTGCTTTTTGCTATGCGTATCGTATGTAGCCGTACGAGGGATGCAAACCTCTGCATAGCAGGCACAGCGGTAGTTTCGGTCCACCGACTCGCAGATGCCCACGCGCGTTGGGCCAAATCGCAGGTTGCGACATGCGCGCGGTTCGCCCACACGGAGCCCTCCGCATACCCGCGCCGCGCCCAAACACGGGCCAGACCATGGGCATGGCGCGTGGTCTTCACGGCTGCCGTGGACGCGTGTCTCAATGCAGCTTCCGCATGCGGCCGGGCCTTGGTTTCGACCCACTGTTTGGTGCCGGCGACAGCATCGGGGATAAACGACTGTTTGTAGCTCTCAGCCAGCTTTTGCGTCCAGGGATGGGCATTCACGGTGTCCACAAGGGGCTGTGACCTCGACACAATATGGAACTGCGCATCTGCTGCCCGTGCCTGCAGCGCGACGTAAGCTCGGCAGTGAGTTGCTTTTGCGTGCTCGGCGACACTGCAGTACTCCGACACATAAGCGGGAACCACGCTTATGATGCTATACAGCATCGCTGCATAAACCAACGACCGCAGGAGACCGCGGAGCGACATCGTCAATCAGAAAAGAATTGACGGTGTAGGCGGGTAAGCGAGGTCGAAACAACAAACAAAGCCTTAGAGAGCCCGAAGGGTTTGGGCATGGCGGGGGAGCCCGGTTACATAATACCAGACGGGTGCTGCCTGGTCTGGGCGGCGCGTTCTGTGATGAAAAGTCATGTCGGGCACTCATTGCCCTGAGCGCGGTGTGATGCTGCATACGGCCTTAGTATGCGGCTCTAGTGGACAGCAGAGGCGTGCCGGCTTTAGTGGACAGCGGAGGCGTGCTAAGAGCGGTCTGGTCAATATCACAAATGCAACATGATAATAATCTTTAACATAAACCCCTTACGTCCTATTTAATTACTGATCCCACTTATACCCCGGCAGGTAATGTTACTCTGTATGCAAGGCCCGGAAGCCATGGTTTCACGCGCTCAAACCCCCACGGTGTCACTGTATTATTTTGTGAGGTGCCCGCATTGTTCTGCGGCGTAAAGCAGAAAGTATAATAAAGTTAACTAAGTAAGTAAGCAAATTATAATAAGAAGAGGAAGAAATAGAGGAGGGTATCATAGTAGAGGGTATCATAGTGAAGGCTGCAAGAGCAGCAAAAGAAGCAATTGCGCTTCTCAGCTCAGATGGCGAGTGCCACGCCCAGAAGAGAGGCAACTGCAGCCACGAACAGTTTGTTGGGTCGGAGACTCCGGGCTGCATTGACGGCAATGCCAGAAGGACCGCTTCCGTTGCCGGTTGGGCCGCTTGGTGCAGGTGCTTCAGGGTTCGAGCTGACGGAACCGCGAGGCGCAACTGACGAGGCCGATCCCTGACTAGGCGACGAATTGGCAGGCTGGGGCACACCAGTTTGTGGCAACTGGCTTTCGCCCGAAGTGGCCGTTGACCCACTAGCTGCAACCGTCTTACTCCCACCTGTACCAGTACCGACGCTCGAAGCAGGAGATTCTGTTGCCGGCCCTCCTGCTGGTGATGTCGAAACGCTTGATGGGCTTTGAGGAGCACTACTGGTTGCAAGGGCACGATTTGTCGCAGGTGTTGTAGGGGAAGTTACAATGCTCTCACTGCTAGATCCCAGTCCGGTGCCAGTTGAATGCGCACCGGTTTCACCAGAACTGCTTACAGGCGTGGTACTGGTCAATTTGTGACCGGTGCTGCTGGCTTCCGAACCTGGGTTGCCGGTTCCTGTATGGGCAGTTTCAGTGATGCTGCTGCTTCCAGTACCAGCTCGCGTAGTTGCCGACGGAATACCAGTTTGCGTGGCAGACGAAGACGCCGAAGACGCGCTTCCACCAATCTCCGTATTGACTGAAGAAGTACCGGTGTTTGAACCAGGCACTGTGTTCGTGGCACTTGTACTAGCTGGACTCTTCCCAGTACCAGTAGACGACTTTGTGCCGATACTAGGAGACTCAGTGGCCGAGCCTGACGAAATACCGCCACTAGTACTGCTTGAGCCAACTTCAACAGTGCCTATTTCAGTAGACTCTGGGCTTATAGAGCCAATACCAGTGCTTGAAGATGTGCCAGTGACTGTCTCTGTGCCAGAAGCGGGTACACCAGTGGTAGTGCTGGAAGCCGCATTGTTTCCAGTGCCCGAAGACGACACGCCGGTGCCAGTACCAGTGCTTGAAGACGACACGCCAGTGCCAGTGCCAGTGCCAGTGCCCGAAGAAGACACGCCGGTGCCGGTGCCAGTGCTTGAAGACGACACGCCGGTGCCAGTACCAGTGCTTGAAGACGACACGCCAGTGCCAGTGCCAGTGCCAGTGCCCGAAGAAGACACGCCGGTGCCGGTGCCAGTGCTTGAAGACGACACGCCGGTGCCAGTACCAGTGCTTGAAGACGGCACGCCGGTGCCAGTGCCCGACGAAGACACGCCGGTGCCGGTGCCAGTGCCAGTGCCCGAAGACGACACGCCAGTGCCAGTGCCAGTGCTTGACGACGACACGCCGGTGCCAGTACCAGTGCTTGAAGACGGCACGCCGGTGCCAGTGCCCGACGAAGACACGCCGGTGCCGGTGCCAGTGCTTGAAGACGACACGCCGGTGCCAGTGCCAGTGCCCGAAGAGGACACGCCAGTGCCGGTGCCAGTGCTTGAAGACGACACGC